>JAOEHX010016215.1:0-23958 GCA_025448015.1 Bolborhynchus lineola | reverse complement strand
GCTGCATGGTTCTCAGTTACAGCTGGGCTTAAACCACGATAGGCGGATATGATGGAGTTAGAGACAGATCTAACCTCTGAAATCTGTTTGCTAGTAGGAGGTGCTTGAACATGAAGAGGTAAACAAAATTATTTATGGCTACAAAGTTTGTGGTTTTGTACAGAGACTCATTGGTTTTCAGTTGTATTTTGTTTTTAAGAATGTGAAGTTCTGTAATGATTGAATTCTTTTTTTAATTGTAGGAAAGTTTATAGCACTAATTATAGAATCTCATTACAAATAATAACATTATTTGCATATATTTCCTTCCTCCTTCCCATTCAGAACTTTTACATGTAAACAGTGGGAGGCAGGATTGTTAAGTCTAGAATTAGCCATTTATTTTAGCTAGCAGTTTTTGAGCTGACATAGATAAGTGATCTTCATGCATAATTAATATGTTGTTTTAACTTAAACGATAATATCCCCATTTCCCGTGACAGAATTTGTCTTGTTTATTTGAATGGGCTATATCTTTCTAGGGCAACTGAGCAGTTGCAGGGAATGCAGAAGAATGCAGAAGCGAGTCTACATCTGCTGGTGGTGGGGATAGTGTATGCTAACAAAGTTGAAGGCTGTATCCACGTATCCATTTTTGTCACATGTAATTTAAGTTCTCGTTTTGAGATAAAGTATCAAATTAATAATCTTAAACAGTCATACACTAGTGCTCCGCTACAGCTTTCCTACATTATGTTCAAAAGACAACTGTTGTTTCAGTCTAGTAAGAGACCAAATAACAACAGTATTGTCAAAAGCAAAGTAGCTTCTGTAATTTGTGTTTTCTTCCTTTTCTGTTGAAAGATGCATTTTTCTCCTCCAATTGGAACCCAACTCCTCAGTAACTTTAAAGCTGCAGTGTTGCTGCAGCACAGATCCTTAGCCCACTTTGACTGCATGAGGCTTAACCCTAGCTTTTTCATTTGCAGACTGTGAAGATTTTTTTTTTTTTTTTTTTTTGCAGAAATCTCTGTATTGCAGTGATGGTTAATTCCCATTTTCAAGTAGGCTGTAACAGTCCAGTTCTTAAGACATGAGCTTTTCTTTATACCAAACCTGTACTGTATGGTTTTTTAGCTATCTTTGCAAGATCAGTCTTGAGCTGATTTAGTTGATGTTTCTTTTGCAGTTTTCTTGATCTGCATGGTATGCATATTAGGTAGGCAAAATGTATGGTGAGCAGGATGGGGTCTTAGATTGCATGGCATGATGAAGGAACATGATTTGGCTAAATAACGAGAGGAGTAAGTACATCTGAGTGTTTATTTGTTGAATAGTTCACTGTTAACAGGTGCTGCCGAGAAGCATTTTTCCTTTCCTAACATATGCAAAGGAAGTTTATGAATTGCTGGGTTAAGATGTCAGAATTGTTCTTTTCTTTCTGTGGATGTAAAAGTATAATAAGTCATTAAGCTGTTCCTCCATATGAGTAACAGAAAAATGGAAAAGAGGAAGACAGGTTTTGCCTCTTATTGTCATTTAAAATTAAGCTGTTAAGGAAGCATCTGCTTACCTATCTGCCTTGAGCAGCTACCAGGAGCAAACATGAGTGAGTAGTATTTAATTCTTCTTGTACCATTTTTGCTGATTATACATTGTAGTGCTTGTCAACATTTGATAAATACTCAAAAAGCACTTGGTATTGAAGTCTTTGACAGACTGCAAATTAGCACCTGAAGTACTTGCAAATTAACCATTTTTCTAGCAAAATACTGGAAAATGGATTAACTGGGAAAAAAAAAAGCCTGAGTGCATGAAGCAAATTACCTAAACAGATGGATGTATTTAAGTGAGGATTTCCAAAAGATGCAAACAATGTTTAGGCAAATAATCACGTAGACATTTAGCTATCACTGATTTTTAGTTATTCTTTTGTCTACCACAAATGCACAATTTCTGTTATGAATGCTACTCCTAGTGAAGGTTTCTGCAGCTTTCCTTTCACAATTCAGAGCGAACAGGGTCCAGATGGTTGTCCTCATTATGTTTTATGAGACACTTTCTTGGCAATGCATGCTGGATTGAGTAGTTTTCAAAGACTGGCCTCAACAGTACACTCATGCACACCAAAAAAAAAAGAAACCACTTAAAGTGATAAATGTATCTACCATGCTGAGTATGTCATTTTCATACAGCATAAAGATACATCCAACCCAGTATTTCAATATCTAAATACACAATTTTTGAAGTTCTAGATCGACTAATTGGGGTATTGGAGCAATATACCCCATCTGATACAAGTTCAGTAAATAGCACTGTCTAAGGAAGGGTTTTTTTGACATACTTGTAATTTTTTCCATCTAAGAACTGACTGTACCAGGTTTAACTGTAATGCTCGTGAAAAATGTATTTCTTCTAGTTTACTGTAGTATTTCCGACCTCACTCAGGGCACCTGACTTGACTTTTAGCTTACTTTACCTGTCACCTTTGGGATGTAATTCAGTTCTTCAGCCACTTTCTTATCTTGATGTGAGATAAAGCAGTAAGTCATTCTTTCTGTTGTACAGTGGGACACAGCTCTTGATTAGGAATATCACAGATATGTCCCACATTGGCATTTCCTGAGCTACTGAAGAAGCAAAGAGTAATGGTGTGAGGTCCGTCAGACTGTTGTTATTGCTTGTTTTAGCAATCTGAGCTTTCCGCTGAGGAGCGACCAGAAAGGCTTGGAGCTGCCCAACAACACAGAAGGAAGCTGGCATCTCTGAATAAGCAGATTTTGCAAAAAAACAAACTCCTGGAAGAGGTAAGTATTGTGTGTGTAATAAAAAAAGAGAACATTGATAAATGTAGTTGATCACAAAGGTTTTGCCATCTAGAAAAGATTTGCAAGCTGTCTTCTGTACCATCAATTTGTCATGCTGAACATTCATTTCAGTGTTTCTGAATGTCTTGCATATTTATTATGAAGACAGTGTGGTTGTGTTTACATTAGAGAATTATGTGGCCCTGTGTGTGAGAAGAGGGCTAGCATTTCTTTTGTTTTCCATGCCTTTCTTGGAGAAAAACAGAGTATCTCCATTTGACTTGTTAGCTGTAGTGTTGAATGGGCTGTTTTCACAGTTTCAAGGAACAATTTAGCAAGTTTTACTAAAATATGCCACAGATTATTTGTATCATGTCCTGCCCTTTATATGAGCCAGCTTGTCTCACTAAGGGTTTTTTTGTTTGTTTGTTTGTTTGTTTTGTTTTGGTTTGGTTTTTTTGGTTTTTTTTTTTTTGTTTTTTTTTTGTTTTTTTTTTTTTTTTTTCTTTTTTGGGAGTGTTTTTCCACAGTCACTACATGGTTCACATCTTCACATTTATTTTAGAGGGGTAGAAGACTCTTGAATTTGAAGAGCAAGAGCCACAATTCCTGTATCTCAACCTACTTAGGCTATTGCCATTTGACCCCAGGAAAGTACAAGTGGGAAAGCTATGCCATTAATGAAATGCCACTTTTAATTACACATACTGCTGTAATCAGTGTGATGCCATTTTTAGCTTGCAGAATCTGATGAAAACATGCTGCATCAGAGTCAGTAATTAGCAGAGATTGCCAAAAAACAATTTAGTACTTGAGGAAAAATTGTTGCTGATGACTTCTGTCAAGTACATCACTGCTTCAGCAACTTTCATCTGTTTTTTCTTCTGTTTAGCTCTGCTCTTGTCAGTAGTGTCTTAACCCCTTACATCTTAACTGTGTTTTCCTATTAAATGTTAGTCGTATGGGGCTCTGAAAGACAGGTGTCTGTGTGGCACATTTTATGAGACAGTGATACGTTCAGTCTTTCAGATAACAGCGGTAAAGGAATGGTAGCTTTGAAAGCCTTCCCTGCTATGCTATAACTATGGGAGCACTAGGTTTTAAACCTTCCTGCTCAGCCAGTTGTAGACCTGACTTCTTCTTTTGTTTATTTTTAAAATGAGAATAAAGTATTCTGTAACAGTGCAATAATACCTTTAATGTAAAGGATATTTATCCCTTCAAAACTCAAATCTCCTTTTAGTAAAGCATATGCTGTGAATCATTTTCTGAAGTCTGTGGCTAACATTCAATACCTAGTTTAAATTAAAATATAGAAATAAAGCTTATGCACAAGAAATTGGAAAGACGAGTTGCCTTGTCCTTTTCTTTCTCTTTTTTTTTCTAACTGTAATAATAAGCTTCATGAAAACACAATGCACATTCTTAAATTTTTTTGTGTCAAAAAAGACTGCATGAGTAAAGTGTGCCAGTGTTTTAAGTGGTAAATATTAGAATGCATTTCTTTTGGAACATCCTGAACTAGTTTTATTCTCAAACTGATGCGTTTCTGTTTGTGTTGCCCTTTAGCATACCCCGTCTGTTCAGAAAAGCATTTTTTTCCTAGTCAATAACACTACAATTAGTATTTCCATTGTATGTTGACTGTAAACCACATCCGTCACAATTCCTCTCCATTCTGGGGTGGAATATGAGAAAGTATAATGATATACTGTAATTATGATATTATGGTCTGAAATTAAATACACCTTTTTTAGAACTTTAGTTAGTCATCTTTTGACACTTTGGTAATATCAGTTTTCCATGTCTGTTTATGTCAAGCATAACTACTGGTTTGTTGTTTTTTTTTAAAATGATGACTGTTAGTAAAAAAATACTGACAACATCTAGCATTAAATGCAAGCTGAAGTGTCAGGCTTTCCAAAATCATAATATGGGCTTACAGGCAGTTAAATTCTGTGTGAACTCCCATGTTGGTTTGAGGGTTTTTTTTTCCTGAGGTGGAAACACAAATTACAGTATAAGATCTTTCAATTTCAGAAGTGGGGAAAAAGAGGATGAAGTTCATTATATCCTCTCATTGCAGTATATTTCTGTCACACTTCAACTCTTATTTTAAGCACAGAGGTTATAAGGCAACTACATACGAAGGGAAATACAGTTGTGCTGTGTGTATGGTACAGAATGGTGACAGATGAAGGCTCCCTGACAGCATCTGCTCTGAGCTAGCAGGTTGCAGATCTGTTCCAGATAAGCCTCATTTGTCATAAATGGCAATAGTTTAGCACTGCCCCATTATAAAAGGTGGCACATTTGCTCAGGTTTAAGGATGTTCTAGTACAGTTCTACAGATTTTGGTCATGTCCACCAGCTTACGTCCACCTGCATTTTGTCTGCAGGCAGTATGTAGACATAACAGAAGGCATGCTCAGTTTGAATGTATGCGTGTATTAGAACATTGTGCTGCAGTCCTTGCATTGTGAGAACAGGTCATGTTCTTGGAGGCAGTTAGCTGAAGTTTAACACTGGGATGGACAAGTTAGGTGCAATTATGTAGTAAGAGTAGAATTAGGAAACTGGAACAGATAGCTCAGGTTTCAAACAATGAAAATGTGCACTAGCATAGATCTCCAGCCCTGCTGTTTCCTTGATCTTGCTTGCCTAGTTGAGCTGTAGGAGAGGCTGGTAAATAAGCTTAGCAGTTATAGGTGGCTTTTGGAGCTGTTCTGAAATGTTCAAAGCTTTTTTCTTTTCTTTTTTTTTTTTTTTTTCTTTTTGGGAGCAGTTGGTTCTTATATTCTGGGATCTTGTAGCATAGTGTGGCTACTGTATTAATACCAAATATGCCTGTAACTATGTATTTGGTGAGTGGGTTAGATTTTCACGCCTGATGCAAGTAATTTCCTCTGCCAGTTTCCCAGACACATGAATGCATGTATTTGTTTGCATTCCCTGAACTGTTGAGAAGAAGAAAGCAGTTTGGAGTAGGGAGGAAACATAGTTATAAACCACACAAAATTGGTAGATTCCTTAATTCATTACAGATCTGGTTTTAACTGCCAAGCAAACTTCACAATCCACAGGAGAAGTTAAATAATTTCCAAATCTGTTATCATACTATTTTTCAGTTTAGTAGTTGAGGGCCCTTTAATTCTATGTTGCTTATTTCCACTACATAACAGTCTCAGTGCTGTGTGGTTTTAGAAGGGAAAAGAAATACTGACAGCTACAAGACAAATAAAATCCTTTCATCACCTTAGTAAAGTAAAAAACTCCTCGCTGGCATTTTGGTTTTGAGTTTGGTTTTGTTTGTGGTTTTTTTCAGCCACTTGCCCAAGACAGCATTTGAACTTAGTGATAATCAAAACACCCTTTTTAGAAAATGATTGTGAAGTTCTGGCTTCAGTACTGCAGTAAATTTCAGCAAGAGTTCTTATAACAAATGTTCCTTAACCTTTGTGATATATGAACTGCAGGCTTAAATTTACATTTTGAATTACTGGTGAAAAGTATGAAATTCAGATGTAGAAAGTAACGAATGTTTAGTCAAATCTCTGTGTTGTGAACAGCAAACTAAACCAGCATGAAAAGTGGAACAGAAAGCTAAACATGCATTTCTTTGCTTGCAGCACTTCTGCTCCACTTTCAACCCATGTCCCATTTTTTATTGTTACTGTTTGCAATGTTATCTTAAATAAGGACATTTAAATCATAAGGATCTTCTAAAACTGGTCTCTGTAAGTTATTTGACAAGTGAAATATGTAGTGACATTTTACTAACTGCCTTCTTACTAGATTTTCCATAGTTAGACAAAAGAAAAACATAAATGAGCTTTCCTAATTGATATGGACATGTCTGTGGTATGGTGCCACAGCACTTTTATGCAAGTCTCAAATCACCCTAACTTATCTGGAGAAGTAAAGAATGGGGCTACCTTCTTAGCCTGGTATGAAACTTGATCAGTGTAACCAGGCTAAATCTGTTGAGATTTAGCAGAGATTTTATCCAATAAGTTACCATTCCTTTGGCATTCAGACATCTAGAAGGTCAGATTGAGAATGATTGCTGTTATTAATTAAATATTCAGAGTTCTTGCAATCAAATGCTCTCAGGGTAGATGACAAGAAAAGACAGTGTGTTTGATGGTTAGCCTATTATGAACAGGTGAAATATTGCTGTTCTCCATTACAGGTGTAATTAGCATGATTTTTTTTTTCTCTTTCATAATAGTTGCAAGCTAAATGTACTGATCTGCAGGCAAAATGCACTGAAGCAAAAAAGACATTAACAGAGGTAATCTTTCATTGTTTTTCTGTATACTGATTCTAGCTGAATCATTTTTGAGAAGCTTTGTGTGTAGAGGAATGTATTAAATGGAGAAGACATTTGACAAAGCTAAGTACCATGAATAATTTCATGTCTAGAAGCGTATTTCAATTTATTGTTAATTGCAACCCTTAGGTTAAGAGTTACAGTGAAAAGCTGGACAAGGAATTGGCAGCCTTAGAAACAATAGAATCTCAAGCAGATTCTAGGTAAGTTACTTCCTTTGTGACCTTTGAAATTGTGAAAATTGATGGTTTGAAAATTAATTATTCAATATTTCTTGCTTTGTCTACTTAAACAAATAACTACAATTTAGAAATTAAATAGTTTGCAGCTTGTTTTCCAGAGACAGTAAAATATTACCATAGGATTCAGTTGGAATGAAAAGTATTGATCTGTAGTTGAAAATAATTGTAGGTGTTTAAAGCAGAAGACCCTAGACACAGTTGATAAATCAAGAAGGCCTCATCTACTTCTTCTCTTCATATTTGAAGGCTTCATTCCACATACACTAAACAGGAGTCTCTCTCAAAACTTTCACAGTAATGAGGCCAGAAAACCATCAAAATACTCGGTGTAATACTACATTTTTATTTTGACCTTGATTTATCAGTGGTGATATTTGGGTTTTTAATTTACACAGGTTTTATTGGAAATTTATTTAGAACTGAGCTTGTTCTAATGTCTTTTAGTTTGCCATCTATTTAAATTAGAAACTGAAAATCTAATGTGGTTTACTGGATCTTCAAATTTAGCATATTACAGAGTCTGCGAGCACTGGTGGCCATGAATGAAAACCTAAAAAGCCAGGAGCAAGAGTTCAAAGCCCATTGTAGAGTAAGTTTTAGTTTCTTAAGTAAGAATTCATTTAAAACTTTGTAAATAGGCATTATGCTTCTTCCTGATTTGTTGTCTTCTTGTGTTGCTGTCTGTCATCTGTCCCTGTCCTCTTCCCCCATTTACTGGTATTTCTAGGTTTATATTGAGTTTTGCCACAGCTTGATTTGCATCAGATCTATGAAAAGTTGCCCAGTTCTGCAGTATAATGTAACTGCTACAAGGCTGATGTCCAAGAAGGATGGAACCAGATTAATCCGGATTTATCCCCTGCCCTGAGGCAGGGAGGTATAAGGAAGGGTGCTAAGGCATCTGAATTAGTGTGGCCTTCAGTGTTCTGCTGTGCCTGGATTTTTTAATACAGGACAGTTTATAGACATAGAATATATCAGCCATATACTGGTCACAGCTGTGGCTTTTCTTGTTCTCATTACCATCCTGCTGAGAGCAACTTGGGGTGAGTTGGCGGGGAGCATTAAAATCAAAGTTTGAGGTTGGGCTGTGCTAAATACCCACCTGTGCTATTCACACCTGAAATAGTTTGTCTTTTCTTGGAATAATGCAGCCAACAGTGACCTAAGGAGAGGTAGGCTGCCAAAGAGGAGGGCTTCGTGAAGGCCCCGAGCTTTGAAGCAACCCACCAAAAGAGACCAGACTGAGATGAAGCTAGTGTAGTTTTCAGAGCACATTTCATTTTTACCACTTAATTAATATGTTTTGCTGCCCTGTTTACTGCTGTGTTTATGGACTGCCTGGAAACATGATCAGAGAGAATTGTTTTCATTTTCTTCTATTTGATCAGTAGTGGATAGGATTCAATAGAATGCAAAGAAGTAAAAAACTTAGTGCCCAGAGGTATAGCCTGATCATAGGAACCTTATTTTCCCATACATACTGCTTTGAAAAGTACTAAAAGATTGTAATGGAAACTGCAAGTTTGTAATGGAAACCTGCAAGTAACTTTAGGTTCATTCATTTTTTACAAATGCCATATGTTGCAGTCCCATGTCATACTATAATATTTCTTTGCTTCCTCATTTCCTTTTTCCATGTCACTCATTAGTTGTCTTACTTGCAAATATACTAGATCCAGCTAAGAGATAAATTTGTTCCTGTGTTTGATAAAAGCCGACAGTTTTATATAATGAGTAATAATGGATGCCTTACACTTAAGAAGGGAATGCTGTTTAATCTTAAATTCAAACACAAAGTACAGGTCAGCTCATTAGAGGTATATGTTGTCAAGCTTCCTGCTCTCCCCTGTTAAGAGGATGGGTCTTGTTAAAAGCAACTTTCTTTTTCTTTTTTTCTTGTTTTAAAGGAAGAAATGGAGAGAATTCAACAAAGTATTGAGAATTTGAAAGCTGAGGCAGTGGAAAATGGGGAGGAACAGGTAATAACAAATGGTTTTTATTTTAAGTTTGTGCTTTAAAATGTTGTTTCAGGCCCAGCTTACTTCCAGGGCATTCTTGTAAGCACTAAAGTATCTGTTGCATTCTCTGAAAAATTCTGTTCCCCCTTCCCACTGGTAAAGCCACAGTTCAGGCTAATAATCATAGGAATACATTAGAGTGAAAATTGCTGTAGTATTCTTTGTTGTTCTTGTGGAATCCATGGGCTAACTTAGAGGTGCTTTTATGTCTTCAACTTCTTTATAGTACCAGATAAGAAAATCTCTGGATTTTGTGTTAAGAGCAGTGCATATTTCTGACAAAAGCAGGTCTTCCTTGGAATACATGTTTATTTTGGTCAAATTTTTTTCTTTTTTTTTTTTTTTTTTAATGTGGATTTGTTTGAAAGATGAAAGCACAAGTTTTCGGTGGCTCAGTACATTGCATGTCATGAGTAACTGTCAGAAATTAGGCTTTAACACAAGTGCATCCAGCCTGATGTCAACGAATAATGCACAGAAAAGGAAAAGCTAGAATGACTTGTATTTTCAGCGTGTAAGCATTTGATATATTAATGCCTCTGAGATGAGGTAGGTTACAGGTAGAAAACAGATTTCCATGCTGTTCTTCTGAACACAAAATAAAAAGTTATAATGTAAACCTAAATCTTAATCTTTTTCTTGCTTAAAAATTTAAGTCCACAATCTAAGAAATCGACAATACATGTCAGAGGGCTTCTATTATGTCCTGGACCATGTTTGTCATTAACTCCCCTACTGAATCAGAGTATATAAACATTCAGACAAGGAATATGGGCAATCTTCCAATATATATCTTAAAGTGTGACTGTTGTAAAACAGTGGAAAAATTATTGTCAAACCTTAACAACTAAAATATGAAAGGCTTGAAAGTCAGCAAAATGCATTTGTTTACAGTAAAAGATGTCAGGTTTTTAATGCAGATTATGAATCATTGTTTAAAAAAAATATAAGAGCAAATGGTGGCATTATTGTGGGAGCCATTAAACAGGAAGTAGACAGATGCGGAAAGTAAACCTAGTCTATGTGTTTTTGCACTGCAGCTCTCATGCTACTGTAATTCACAATTGTTTTGGGTTCTTAAATTCCAGGAGCCGAATAAGATTATAGAACAGCAGTACAAAACTGAGAAAGATAAGCTTCAAAAGATCCGTCTGTTACTGGTGAGTAACTCTTCATAAATTTACTTGTACAAAATTATTGATTTTTTCTTACATTGTAACTTCTAATACTACTTTTTGTTGGGTTTTTCTTTTTTAAAATCTTTTCGTTCACAAATCAATTATGAAAGAAATTGAGCCTCAGCCAAAGCTTTTTTTAATTAATTATTTAGTAACAAAATATTGCTGGGGGGCTTCATCCATTGTAAGAAGAGAACAAGAAGAGGCTGTGTTTTCTCCCTTCCTAACTTTCTATTCAGGCAAGAAGAAACAGAGAAATAGCCATTTTGCAGCGCAAGATTGATGAAGTACCCAGCCGAGCTGAGCTAACACAGTATCAGAAGAGATTTATTGAACTTTACAGTCAGGGTATGTATATCAAGCAGGAACATCCTGCTGAAGGCTAAAGTCCTGGAAGGAGGGCAATTGCATTTTTAAGCATATGGCATATAACAACAGCACTTGCTAACTTTGTGATCTCTTAAGGACCTTTTGGTATTCATGTAATACACCCTATTTTCGAGGTTTTGTAAACTGGCAAGAAGAATTTTGTTGAGCATGAAACTTGATCCACAGGATCTCTGGAGTAAATTTTGTCTGCAACAGGTTCAGTCATTTTGGATAATGTGTTTTTAGAAAACTCTTCATTCACTGTATACAAATGAGATTGCAGTAAATTTGAGGTGTGTTTAATTAATTGCTGTTAACATTAGATTGCTTGCATTGTTTTCACTGACATGAGATACCTGGTTCTGAACCAAACTATGTCCAAATAAATAACCTGTAATATCTTGGGAGGATTAGACTACAAATTTTCTTTTGACTCTTTTTATGATAAGATGTTATAAAACAGGTAAATGTGCTCAGTTGACTTTTTGGATAGGTGTGTGTGTGCTGTGCACTTGCTGTGTGTAGGTGGTATGGAACATACAAACTGAATAAAATTTTGAAGTCATTCCATTAAATTGATAACAGACTGGTATATTTACTGGTGTATATGTGATGTAGCTTGTTTATTAGCATACACAAGAACTAGCTAGTGTTCTAAAGATATTTTGCACTTATTAAATACATGTGTGAACCAAGCTCTTGAAGGTTGAGCAGTTCTGAAGTTTTTATCTAACTTTGATGCAAACCCGTTGCCCTGGTGAAGTATCTCTGGTGACATAATCATGTGTTATCTTCCATGTGTTGTCTGACTCAATGCATGGAATTGATGCAATTCTTTAGTGAGTACAAATCCAATACTTCCTTCCCCCCACTTTTCTGCTTATGTACTGTGCAGTTTATTTGATCAAGACTTGAATTGTACAAGCTAAGGTTTTGGAAAAATGACCTGAAAACCTCTGCCAAGTCTGCCTATGAATTGTGGTATTTTATGGAGGCTTTTCATTCAGCCAGATTCAGGTGGTATTTGGAGCTGCCAAAACATGGTATTTTTTAACTTTGATCTAAGGGGTTTTGGGACAAGACAATCTTCAGCAATTCCTTACAGTCTCACTGATTCTGTGATTCTGTACTAGAATTTCCTGCTTTATTTTTGACCTAACTGAACCTCTTTCCTTGAGAACATTAAGCTGTAGTTTCAAGAGAATCAGTGAGCCAGCTGGCTTCTTTTTCCTCTTCTTGCTTTGCCTGTCTTACCTTATATGGGCTGTGGTGTGTGCTTGCAAGGCTGTATAAAATGGTACAACTTTCTAACCCAGTGGAAGTCTTGAAAAGTTTTCTTCTGAGTTGGTATGTGGAGTCCCCTCATGAAAGATGTGACTACCAGAGCTGCTGCCAGAAAGTGAAGGGCTGCAAAAAGGAAATGATTAAGGAAATAACATCTTCCAGTCCTGCAAAAACCAAACTAATAGAGCACACCAGAAGTAAGCCTGTTGGAGATGACTGTATTTGTGCAGTTCTTCAAGAAGCAGCTTTATTTCAGCATTTGAAAAATCTTTGTGGAACGTGCTGAACAGCCCTTACTAATTTGTCAGCCTATCCCAGGCTTTCCTGAATTCTTCAGTGCTTTCAGGCTCTCAGTACTCAGTGTATTTCTGGAAACTACAGCACATGTAGAACATGTGTCACAATCATACTGTAGCAATGAGAATGCTCTTTGGTTCCCAACATCTCATTACTGCAGAAGTAGCAGGCATTAAAACATTCATCTTTGAGCTGTGGGTTGCTGTTGGGCTTCAGCTGGAGAGCAGAATTGTTCAAATCAAAAGTTGATATTTCTTACAAAATTTGTATGATCAGTGATGATGTGATGCGGGATGATTCCATTCAAAAGTTTAGTCTAGTGTATCAGTTCAGTGAAGGTTTTATCTAAAGATGGGAACTTGTTAGCCTTCAGAGTTTAGTGTAATAAGCATGATTTCTCTCAAGTTGTATCTTTTTTAACCCATACATTTTTTCTAGGTTTAGGATTCTACACAGTGCTTGATGTATTAGCCATAACAATTTTTGCCAACTCTCCTTCTCTGTTGAACTCTTCACTTGGGAATCACAAATATTTCCTTAGGCATTGAGGAACCAAAAAATAGATGAACACTGTGCATGTATGAGTATCAGTCATCATCTTGTAGGCCCAAAGGGAATGGATGTCTGAGCTTTACCTTCCCCACTGAGCTGTGACCAACATCTGCTATAATCACCTAAATCAGAAAGTATTTGAAAATAAAGCATTATTTAGTTCTAAATTGTAAGAAGAGAAGAAAAGGCTTTAGAACAATAAGCTTTCTTGAGCATCCTGCACGATTAACTTGAAATATATAATATAATGCACTTCTTTTCCACACAGTGCTATCAGATTGTCTGTTTCCTATCTGGCCCTGCTGAGCCTGTGCCTCTCCACCAGAGTGGACAAGCTATGCAAGGGCAACTGTTGGCAACACAGCGGGCTGTATGGTATAAGAGTAAAGCTTATAAAAGAAGGGTGAACAGACGGTGTCAAGAAAGCACAGCTGGTAATGCCAACATATATTCTGTCAGCAGTTGAGGCTTAATTTAAACACTGATCTGTGGTGTTCTCATAAAGTATGATAGCTGCAAACCCTGCTGGAGATTTAAATGCAGAGGGAATATCCTTCCAGGGTATATTAAAGTGTGCCATTATTGACAGTGGAAAGTATGTTATGTAAAGCTTACAAAGTATTTTTACAGATTCCATTTCATTTCATGCTCTTTTATTATTCTACCTTTTTTTGTTTGTTTGCAGTCTCAGCAACACACAAAGAAACGAAGCAGTTCTTTACTCTTTATAATACACTGGATGATAAAAAAGTGTATTTGGAAAAGGAGGTAAGGAAATCACTGGTTTTTAAATATTCAGTCTGTGGAGAAGGAGATAGAGGTTTTACTTGGCTTTCACCACATTCAGTTGTGGCAGAGCAGAGTTAACAGTCTTAAAATGAAACATCTGACTTGTGAGAATATTTCTGACATTGAGGGGAAAATGGTCTGTGATGTAAAGTAAGTGCTATTAGTACAGCATGTTTACTCACTGTATTCACAAAACGGAGATATTTGCTAATCAAATATTACTAATATCTTGGTATTACAGGACCAAATTACCTTTTTTTTTTTTTTTTTTTTTTTTTTAAATTTTTTGGTCAATATCTCTTACTGTGAACCAGTGAAAAGCCAGTAGCTTCTGGAGAGCAAATTCCAGCTGTTGTCAGCAACATCAGAGTTATTTTTCGGGATCTGAGCCTGCCTACACTGAAGTTGCTGATGATTCTGCTGGACGGGGATCAGAAGAGTGGTTTCCATGAAAGCAATGTGGGGTTTGTTTTGGTTTTTTCCACCCCCCTTCTTTTTAATGACTTCAGTGATTCTAATTTTTCTATTTTTTTAATGACAAGCAGAGCTTACTAAGAATTATGATATTACTTGTAAAATATATAATGTTTTGATACTTAGAATCATAGAATGATTTGGGTCGGAAGGGACCTGAAAGATCATCTAGTTCCAGCCCCTCTGCCTCAGGCAGGGACACCTTCCACTCGACCAGGTTGCTCAGTGCTCCGTCCAGCCTGGCCTTGAACGCTTCCAGGGATAGGGCAGCCACAGCTTCTCCGGGCAGCCTATTCCAGTGTCTCAGCCCTGTGCAAGAGTGGGTTGTATCATGGCTGCCAGGAGTCCTAGCAAATGCCTTACCTGAGTCTGCAAGAAGTTTATCACATGCTTTGTTTTCCTGTGGTCTTTCACTGGTTTTATTTTCTTATTCCAAAAAGTGAAATGTATTCACAATACATAATGCCGCAAGTTGCAGATAACAGTATACCAGATTTAAAATACTACATTGAGCAGCAGCTGTTAAATTCATCTCTAACATCTCCCCAGGGTTAGTTTAATGCAGATTTATTTTATTTTTTTTTGAGAGCAAGCTTGCAATTTAAAAAGCATGCAACGATTGTTTTTGTAATGGGCACATAAAAACCAGCCAACAGAATAGAGAGCAGATGCATTTCATTGTTGTATAAGTTGGGAGTACTCTTGCAAATACAATTCAGTGTCTTGGGAGTAGGAGGTGTTTGCATTTTCCCCAATTCCAGACTTTATTTACATGAATATAATTTCAAAAGACAAATAAATTAAGAGTTTTTTAGCATGATGTCAATCACAAGAGATTTCTGAATGTCTTCTGATGCAGCCTTTTTTAAAGGCAGAATATAGTTGAAATTTCATTGTGTTTTCAATATTAGAACAAGGTTTCAGCAAATAAATATTGTCTAGTAATGTAAAAAAGATGCCCTTGGCATGAGCGCCTCTAAGATTTCTGGAATACGCATGTGCTTTTTCTTGTTTTGTTGTTGGTTTTGGTTTTTTTTTTCCCCTTTCTCCTCACAAACCCAGCCCTTTCATAAAATACTCCGAGCATAATTGCTTTAAAGTAACAATAGTAGCAACTGTTACACGGTGAAATTCTGGCTACAAAGGTTAGTTCTGACATGAAGGGCCTCTTGAATATGCTTCATATTTTAATCATATTTTGTGTTTCATTTATTAGAATGCTTTTAAACTTTTTTTTCATAATGTCTTTGACTTGGGGTTTATATACCAATTTTACTGTCTGTAATACAACACATGAGCACTCTTACTATGCAATGGCTTTGCAGTATTACTTTTCATGACTTAAATTTTTTGCTGTATAAACTATAATTATACTCCTAAAATGCACTTATTGGAAGTATCTTGAGGCAGGGATGTGGACTTGCCAATATTGATGAGTCATGCAGTAATTTCTTTCCTCTAAGTAACAGGAATTTTTAAGCATCTTGGTGGCTTTGGAGTCTGTTCAGAATTTCTGTTTGAATTTTTCAAAGTAAGGTCAGGAAGAACTGCAGTTTCTGCTACGCATATGCTTACTGCTGTCTCATTCAGATGGAAGAGAGATTTTGATTTGGGAGAGATCAATTTAGCTTTCCATAGCAGTGGAGCAAGTTACTCTGATTGCAGAGCTCTGGTTTGTTTAGTACAGAACACTTTTAAAATATTCATCAAAGGGAGAAACTGCTTGGAAGGTTTAGCCACAGGAGACTTGCAAGAAATATTCAAAGCCAAGAGACAGAATCATATTAATTGCTACTTGGTGAGTTTTATTACTCTCAGCAATATGGATAAAGCAAGAAAAAAATCAAAGGTGGTTCCATAGAATATATTCTACATACAGTTTAAGTAGGTGGGTGAGTTTCTACTGAGAGCAACAAAATATACCTGATGCCTGTTATAAATTTCTGTCTTGATTGAGTGCAATGTTAGTATAAGAGAAGCCATGCCTGCAAAATGCCATTCTGTACTTGTTAGAACTTCGTCTTTTAACAGCCTGTAAAATGCGTATAAGGAAAGTAAGTAATGATGCATGGCTGTGGAAACCTGTAAAACTCACCTGCATGATGAAAGCAGTGCAGGAATTCACCTCCTGTTCCTGCAGAACACTCCTGGTGAGTCTTTAGGGTAGTGTGAGGAGACATTGTTCCAGTCTCAGAAGCAGAAATAAGCTGGATTTTTTTCCTGTTGAGGTTTTGTGTGGTTTTTTTTTCCTCATGTTTTAGGCTGATGCAGCTTCTTGACACAGCTGTGCTGCTAATAGCTTCAAAGCTAGCATCTTCAGTACTGTTAATTACAATCTGAATTACTTTTGTGCGGTGGGGAGTTACTCCTTATTGTGGAGGTTTGATGGGGTGACATGGGGTGTCTTGGGTGACATGGTCTTATGGTTTCTCTGCTGAAAGGAACCTTATGGTGATTTTCATACAGCTGTCTTCTTGTCAGGGGAATATATATGTAGTCAATTTTTTTAACGAAATTTCATTTTTATTTTCCTTGAAAAGTCATGCCAGAAAAGACAAATTCTTCTTCTAATTCACAGGTTAACTTACTGAATTCTATTCATGACAACTTTCATCAGTAAGTAATAGTTCTTTTTCTCTTGATAGTTGCAATGAGTCATATGTCTGGTTTGGAAAAAGGAGTGGGCATGAGTTGTAGAGACTAAAAATTTTTTAGAAGTTTTTATAAACTAGCTTATAAAATAGTTATATAGCTTAGTACTGTTTAAGCCAATGTTTGGGGAATCATGGACTTGGAATTACCTAACTTTTATAGCCAACGTATGTTTTTAATATCTGGCTCTTCTGTTACAATTGTGGAAAGAAATCATTTACTCGTAACTTTTCTGGCATTAATTTAAATATTTTTCTCTATTTGTGAAGTTGTGGTTATTGCATTAGGTACAAAACATTAGTCTTCAGATATATTTTTAGACATGTTTCATGTAAACTAATTCAGTATTTAAAGGTTTTGGTGTAGTGTGAAGTCTTTAGGTAAACTTGTGGTTTCCTTGGGAGTTTGAGCTCGAATATCAATCTGCGATGCAGCCAGTGTTTATTTTTTCTCTGGGGGATTTTGACTTAAAAAAAATCCAGTATGAATTTTTGGGGAGAGTCGTGGGGGGGAGGGGATGCCCATTTAATAGTTTTAAACAATTCTTCCTGTTATATCATTTTGTAATTCTGTTGTGAAATTCTAAGCTGCTTTTTTGTTGGTTGCTTGGTTTTTGTTTTGTTTTCCCCACAGTAATTACTTCTTTACTTGCTTCCATCCAACTGCTTCCTTCTGTGTTTAGTCAGAATTTTTGATTTAAAATTCTTTTTTCCCTGATTGTGATGGCCAAAACTTTTAATTACAACAAAACCCAGGGATGAAGTATTTCAGATCTTTTCCTTTGCAGCAAGGATCATAGATCTGTTTTGCTCAGTGATGAGATCCTTTTTATTCTGTCCAGGCAGAAGAAACTGATACTGTAACTGACACCTGGGGTTTGGATTTTTTGTTGGGGGTGTGTGTGTGGGAATTGTATTTTCTTTCACTTTCTTTAGCCTGTTTGAGAGATGTTACAAGTCTAAATTACTTCTGGGCTTTCCCTATTAGGGCATGAAATGATTTTTTTTTTTTTTTTAGAATATTTGCCTGTCTTCTAGTCCTCTACACTCCTTAATATTCACAACAGCTGGTTTTAAAAGCTTGTGCTTTTGGTTAGCTAATACCATTTTATTTCTGTACAACACATGAGAGAAAGGAACAGATTTGAGCTGACAGGGAGAACACCTGTGATGAGCTCTGAAGTCTCCCTTTCCATCTCTTTGATAGTTTATACCACCTGAAGAGCTGCAGTGCTATCCAAAGTCAGTGTTGAAAAAGATGAACTTTTTACATAGAACACTAAACAATGTGAATTCTTGGACATGGGTAAATGCATAAGACAGGTAGATGAGAAACGTTCCACATCCCTGTCAGTTGTTACCTTTCTTTTTTTTCTCTCCAGAGCAATGTCATCTTCTGGTTCTCGGGAGCAGTTTTTACGGCAGATGGAGCAGATTGTAGAAGGCATCAAACAGAATCGAATGAAGGTTGGAGATTCTTCAGACTTGCTATGCTAAAACCTGGGAGTTATTTCAGAAAAGCCTTTTTGGATAACTGTGCATGGAGAAGGCCATTATGTCAGCTGCAAATTAAGCAAGCAAATAATAAGTAGTGTTTCTTTTCACATTCATAAGAAACTTCTCACCACTAAAATGTTACTGACTAGAATAGAGCAGAGGTATCATGTTTCTCTCCTGGCAGGAGGCTTTCTTATTGGCAGTGTAGTGATTTAGATGCTTGAAACAGCTGTATGTCACTGAAGTCAATGAGAATTCTTCCATTTGGATTTCATGGGGACAGTCAGACGTGTGTCTAGTTATGGTGGAGCTGATTGAAGCTGCTTATTGAAGAGGGTCAGCAGCACCTCACAAGAGTCCCAGCCATCAGCTTGCCTTGTGCCAGTTGCAGCACTCGTCTGACACCTTGTTGAATCCACTCAGATGTTTGAGTTTTTTTTAGTGGGTGTGTGTGGTTTGTGGTGGTGGTGGTGGTGGTGGTTTTATTGTTTTTATTGGTTTTAACCTGATTTAGAAAAGGCTTAGCATGTGTATGGTGTTCATATAGCAAGTGAAAGATGTTTGTGTGGGAGCAGAGCCCCCATGCTCACTCAAAGATGGCAGAATTGTGTTTGGTAACATCTGGGAGCTATTTTGTAAAAGCACAGTCTCAGTGGACTTGTGTTAAGTAGCCTTGAGACAATGCACGCATGAAGTACAGCAGTGGCTCCAAGTAAAGCTGTCCACAGGCTTATTTGCATAAAATAAGCTGGCTCAAGTACTTCTTGGTAATGATAGTTACTAACTTGTAGGATGTGGTTCTGGGCAGCCTGATCTAGTTGAAGATGTCCCTGCTCATTGCAAGAGGGTTGGGCTGGATGATCTTTGAAGGTCTCTTCCTACGTGAACTATTCTATGATTCTGTGATTGTGTTGTTTTACTCTTCTATTCTCTTGTGCGAACACATTAGTATTTTCCTAAGTCTCATAAAAGGGCTCTGAGAGTCTTTTCTCTGTAGAGCCACAAGATTCTTGGTAGTGGATTATAGCTTTTCTTTATTTGAGTTCAAATGGAAGTATGATAGACTGTGAATCAATATAGAGTATGTACTGGAAGCGCAGTCTGTCCAGGTATTGGGCTGTTTATCTTGACAGCTAAAAAAAACTTCAAGTACCAAATATGATATGCATGTGTATATAGAAAAAAACAGAACAGGGTGCAGCTCAAGCTGTAATAAAGCTTTTGCACTAATAAACTCTACTCTAAAAATATATGATGTTCACTACAGGCCGCTGTGTTTGAAGAAGTGGCTAGTTCATTGCCATTTTTTGCAGTGAAATATTTTTATTTGCTTGACCTCTTATTTTCAGAGAGGACAAAATGACAGCAAAAAGGATAGTGATACTGTGTTTTTTTGTGTGGGTCATCTTTCTGTCTTCAGTTCTGTTAACATAATGGCTGACTTGGCATCAAACTGAGGTTATGAAAATAGAACAGTGCAGTTCTAACTAGTGAATATGAGCTTCACTGTGAGACGATTACACATCTTTGTTTTGGAAGAATGACATTATTTTAATGGCTGCAGCAAGCAACTGCTCCAAACTGAAACTGTCCAGGAGTTCGGTATTTTGTTTTCTGTCTTGTCTTCGTTACATGCAGAGAAATGTGTAACGGTCAAGCAAGTGTAAGGAGCAAAAGCAGACTGAGATGTCTGCTGTGACTGACTTTGTGTTAATGCAATTGAACTCTTCGGTCTTTTGAGTCCATGAAATCATTCTGGACTCTCTTAATATATTCTCAAATGGAATCAAAATTTCAGCTGCTACTTGTACAGATAAGGGAGAGGGAAATGAATGGGAGCTATCATGTCAGATGGCTCATTATTTGGGGGGAAATACAATTTCAGCATCTCTGACAGTTGCTGAAGGCAATGGCAGCTCACTTCACTTGTGCCTCATTCCTGCACTGGCAGTTTAGCCACTGGCATATTGTGAGAATTCAGAAGTGACATTTTGTTCCTGGATGCAGGTATTAGGGTCAGCAGGAGGTGGCAATGACAACTAATGAAGAAAAACATTTTCTGAATGAAAAAGCTAAGCTTATCTTGATTAAGAAAAAAAAATTATTAGTGATGGAGTAGATAATCATTCACTACCTTCTAATGGTGATATCACAATGAAGATACTGACAACAAATGGATGCTCAAAAAATTTGAACAATTCACATGATTCCTTGGGGAACAGCTCTACAGCAGAAGGGATGATTTTGTTATTCTTCACCTAGGAAATGGCTGTTGGATGACTTTTTCAATAGACAGGATTGTTGTGTACCGCAGTGGTTATTCATGGCCATCATGGTTTAGTCTTACCTATTCAACTTTTATCTGCTGTGCATTTGAAGTGCTCACAGTACATCCACTTCAGTTGTTTTCTGTACAGCCCTGAAGACCTTACGCCTTCTACCTGAAGAGAAATTTCAGTTTGCAAAGCCCATAATATGTAATTGCATTGTAAAAGAGGCCCAAGGAGAAATCAGACATACTTGCTACCAAGAACAAGTAATTTGCAAACAAGCATTTCAGTGTGATACCAGATACTCATGAGACTTGCTGAAGACAGAGAAGACCAGTTTTCCTTCAGGAGGAGTACATTGGGAGATGCATGACAGTCATGCATAAAGGAAGCAATTTATCAATATTGGTATCTCTAAACAAAATCTGTATTCTAGGTGTTCCAGCATTGTTGGTTTTAGCCTCATCCTCAAAAATGGGATGCACATGATAAAACCTTTTTCTGCATTAATACATGTGATGCTGCTTCTTCCTCAAGCATAACTTTAAAAGCATACTGGCCCTGACAGTTGATGTTAGTAGAGAGTACCTGATATTTTGGACAGCAGCTGGCTTTGTAAAGGAGAGACATACCTTGTCAGCAGTGTTCATACTCAGAGAAAGTTTGGGATCTGCTCATTTCTTTTAGGCATATCAATAAGATAAATGTTGATACGTAAATCTAGAAATGCAGCAAGTTCTGCTGCTGTGTAATTACATGCTTGTTGGGCTTTAGGGGATTCTTGCGGGCTTTAGGGGATTCTTGCAGGCTTTAGAATTACATTTTTCCCTATCAAAATTCAGGAGGTGAAAGCTTGTCACAGAACGCAATAATAATTTTGGGGGAGAGGAATATACAGCAAGGCTCTTTTCTGTGTCGTGCCTTAGCACTAGATGGAGGGAAAATTTACTCTCCAGATGAGCACCAAACTTGTCTGTGATGCTGTGATGGAAGCACTTCATTACACCTACCCCTGAGTGAAGGCAGTCTATTCTAGATTAAGAACCAATCCCTTTCACATTTAGGGACTAAAGTTATGTTTGTCACAACTTTGGCACAAAGAAAAAAAAAGAGTTTTCTTATGAGTGGGTCTTGAGCAAGAACAGCATTGCATAGGAAGGCAAAGATGTCTCCTGCCCTCCCCGTTTGATACAACTAACAAACAGCCAAAACAAGATCTCAGTGTTGCATTAGGAATCTTTTTTATTGTGTTGGTTTTGGTTATTTGGGGGTTTTTGTTAACAGTTTCACTATGTCATCATAGCAATAGGTTTGTTCAGTGAGTAGGATTCCTGGCTTGCAGAGGTGTGAGCTGTAGTTTAATTCTGAATACTACCACTAGTACTGCTGGTACTGAGACTTCAGTATTAGATTTTTAATTTTAAAGCTGGCCTAAATGTTCGTTGCATTTAAAACGCAAGCCAGGGTTATCACTTATGAAGCATCTGTCTCCCGTTGTCTAGCATAGGTAATTGTTCTTTAATATGTGTGTGTGTGTGTATATTCCTTATACAACGTATATAATGATTTCTTATCCATCCTGTGTATCAACAGATGGAAAAGAAGAAACAAGAAAACAAAATGCGAAGAGACCAGTTGAATGATGAATATTTAGAGCTTCTAGAGAAACAGAGGCTTTACTTTAAAACAGTGAAAGAATTTAAAGAGGTAAGAACACTTTTGCCAAAGTAAACTGTCAAGTGTTCAGTGACTCATTTTTGGCTTGACTTGTGCATTAATACATGCACAAGATTCCCTGATACGACGCTTACTGCACTATGTTCACAATGTCTCTTGGTGGTAATCTCCGCATCCTTCTTGGACTCTTGAATTTGATTCTAGAAATTCTTTTTCATTGATAGACTAGCCTACTCCATGTTACAGGGGAAGGAACATTTGTTATCAAGCAAGCTGTATATTTAGGTTTCTACATGGAATCTCTTGAAGATCTATGGGCAGTTAGGTATTGGAGCATAGAGGGTTCTGGAAATGCATATGTATAAGGGAGAGAATCCCAAGTCTCAGTAGTCATAAATGCCTTTAGGAACTGACCTTGTTTTCTAACCACTGTGAAAGCCATGTTTTTAACACTTTGTTAATTCAGCCTTTTCCAAGCTTTTCATCATAATGTGTTTCTCTTAATTATTGCCTCTATGATAATGAATGACAAAGCAGTGCTGCCAGGCAAAATAGTCATTTGGCTTCAGCTTTTTGATGAAAAACATTTTTCTGTATTTTGTCCTGCTTGTGCTGAGACAGTTCCTGTTTTGGATGATATACTCTAGGGCATAGGTACTGTTAGCTAATATTCTATTCAGCTCTTCTGACATACAGAATTTTACATCATAGTTGCAGAAGTTAGGTGGAGGTTTTTTAGTAAAAAAAATCGATTTTTCTTCTATTGCCTTGTGAAGTAATATCTACTCAACCTTGCTGTCCTTAAAAATAAATGAAATTGTGGTTGTGGTATTGAAACCAGGTGGTATATACCATGCAAATATATTTCTTGACCCAGAGTTGTGCCCTGACATTTTTGCAAACTGTCTTGTGAAGTTCCAGATCAGCTAAAAGTAATCTTGGTTTCAGATGTATTTAATTTGTAAGTAAAAAGATTTGCTTTAGCTGCCTGTAACAACTTTACTATGAGTGAGCGTGGTGAGACACTGGAACAGGTTGCTCAGAAAAGCTGTGGCTGCCCCATTCCTGGCAGTATTCAAGGCCAGGCTGGATGGGGCTTTGAGCAACCTGGTCTACTGGAAGGTGTCCCTGCCCATGGCAGGAGTTTGGGACTAAATGATCTTTAAGGCCCCTTCCGACCCAAATCAGTCTGTGTTCCTATGAACTTCAGATTAATGGTCAAGCAGCATTCCTTTTGCCTTGAATGTCTAATAAACGTTTAACGATTGAAAGCATAACAAATATTAAGATTTGAATACCATTATGGATGAATCAGAATTATTTTCAACTCATCGCTCACTCGAGACTACTTGGAGATCACTCAAAATAAAAGGGTGTAGTTTTGCTGATGTGAAGATGTAACTAGTAAAGAGTGACTGCCTCCTTACCTGTTTGATTTCTGTTAACAGGAATGCCGTAAGAATGAAATACTGCTGTCCAAGCTGAAAGCCAGTTCTTCCTGAAGAACTTCAGTTGGTGAAGTTTCTAGATGATTGTTC
>JAOEHX010016212.1:0-11008 GCA_025448015.1 Bolborhynchus lineola | reverse complement strand
GCGCACCCTCCCCTCAGCAGAGCAGTGCGGGCGCTCTCTGCACCCCGAGCTCCGCACCGCATCCTCCCCTCTCATCGTCTCTGTCTGGGTGCCCGCACTGACCACCGCCGGGGCAGCCGGAGCAGAGCTCCCAGGCCGGGCCCTGCTCATAAGGTGAGCGCCCACCATTCCGCTCGACCTGCCGCGCTCCCTGGGCAGGTTTTACCCAGTCAGGGCTGGTGCTGCTCCTCCTGGCGCTGCCTCCTGTGAGTCAGCTGCTGGCGTCCGCTGAGCTGCCGGCTCCTGGGCAGGTCCTGTCGAGGACTTGACGCTCCCTCTCTGGCTCTCGCCGCTCTGAGGTGAGGCTCCTGGACACTGAGCTTCCCCCAGCTCAGGTCTTGAAGGTGTCCTCTCTCGAGCTACTCACCTCAGCAGCTGACCACACGAAGATGAGCAGTGGGTAGCAGTGCTAGCCCTGGCTGAGCTGCCAGTACGATTTTTGCTTAAGGCATAAATTATCTTTCAAAGAAGTCCAATTTTGCCCATAGATCTCATGCATAACATTAGGCAGTCTGTACCAGGCTTTATGTGTGTTATTCAACAGCAATGTGAAAGGTGGCTTGCCTATCAGGCAGCAGTACACTCTCTCTGGCTGACCTGCAGCTGATGTTTACGCAAGGGAAAAATATTTCTTAGATGTGGAGGGGCAATTGCATTTTGTGGTGCATGTTCCATGTTTGGTCTTGGCCTACAGTTAGCAGCTGAAGCCTGAAATACTATACCAAGTCTGAGAGAGATTGTTTTGGCTTCTTTATCCTTACACAAGGTTTACGTGTCTTCAGATGCTTTAGAGGCCTGTTCTTCCATCTGCAGTCTGTTTCTGCAACAGTTTTACTTTTTCATGGCTGTTTTACAGACCATTAACTTAGAATAAGGAATTGTCTCTAAATTCAAGCAAGCAGTCATTTAAAAATGGTTGCCTGTGTAGTCTCATGTCTATGATCTCTAATGAAGCCTTTTAAAGGTTTTTCACTACAGAGTTCAGATGAGTCCTTTGATTTGCAGCATATGAGAATGTAAACTATTCAGCATAGCATATTCACCTTCTTTTCCAGCCTCTCAACATAAAGAACTCACAAGCAGAGTAGATTTAAATTCTGTACTACCCAATGGAACAAGGAATACAGATACAGGAGTTTTTACTAAACCCAGATGGTGCATGTAAATGATAAAACTGAACTCTGTACGAACAGCTTGGACCTAAAAGCAGTGGGTAGGTAGTTCTGCATTCATAGCATCGCTGCACCATGGCTAATAAAGCCAGTCTATTTAGCTTTCTTGTCACTATTTTCTAATGCTTACATTTTAAGAAATGAATTTAGCACATCTGCATTGGCTTGACTTTAGTGGTACAGTCTCATAAAATTCAAGGTTATTACATGCAGATATTTAGTGATTTCTGGGCTGCAATGAAGGAACCAGATTTACATAAAGGCTAGTTAACAGCAGCAATCTGGTAGCATGAAAGTCAATTTACATTGCTCAGAAGCAGGTTAAATTAGCTCTCTGCCATACCTAGCAGGTATACTTAAGTTTTCACTGACATTTTAGATTTTAATTCTTATAGGGTTTTTTAAAAGGAAAGCCCCATGAGAGATGTATAATTTGGGAATATATTCCAGAGAATTTACACATGGGTGTTTTTGGAAATTTGAAAACTGTGATCTCTTTTCCAGTACAACAGCTGTAGAAATAAAACAGATTCACCTTTCACAGGAATGTTCACACTTACCAAGTTCAGTGAAGAAGCATCTCCATTAGATGATCACAAAATGAAATGAGGTGAGGTGACTATTCAGACTTTGTGCTTTCACTCCCATCTATATGGCACTTCACAGGCTAGTGGAAAGTTTTTGCTCATTTAAGGCAATCCCAGCTCTCACATTAAAAAAACAATATCTGCTGATTTTTCAGAGACAGCACAGCACTGAAAAGACATGGAGAGATGAGTAAAGGCATGGAAAATAACACAATTTTTCATGAACAATTTTGCATAGCTTTTGACACCTGACATGGCCCTGCACGTACAAAGCACCAAACAGTGCTGTGAAATATGTCAATGTGCAATCATGAAAAAGCTTCGTTTAAAATCTTAGTGAAAGTTTATCTGAAAAATGCATTGAAGGGTTACCTATACCACATCAGTAATAAAGCATGCACACTTCTGGTTTCAGACTCCATTCGTCTGTGACTTTACACTGATGGTAGAGCTACAAACCTAAACTTTCTGTTCCTGCAGTTAAAGTTTCTGTGATCAAAAACTTGACAGTAGTTACAAGTAATACTGTATGACACTCAATTGAGCGACCTTATTCAGCAGAGGATAGAGGTACCTAAACCTAAATTTTCTTATTATATACTTACACCAATTTTCCTTAGATAAAAAAACATTTTGGAAGCTTTCTTAAATTATTTTTCTCTCTTTGTGATCTAATTGTTGCATTTGAAGGGATACCAAAGAACAGTGTTTTGAAAGATGATTTTTAAAAAAATGAAGCCATATTTCTAATGATTGTCAAAAGATAAAGGCTAAAAGATTAATCCTATGGGCATTTATTCAGGGCTATTTTAAATTACATGTCCATGGCTGCAGCATTCAGGAGTTGTGATGTTTATACAGCAAGCCTGAAAAGAATGAAAGTGGGGAAGAATAAAGAAGATGGTATAAACTGAAAAACGCCTCCAGTAACCAATAACTCTGACACACACGGTTATGTGTTTGGTTGTCATCTCTCAGTAAGAAACTGGAATATTTCTCATTTCACTTAATCAGAGCAGATGGATGTAGTACTGTTGAGCATAATCTACCACAAGTAATTGTATTGCCATCTCATTGACATAAAGTCTACATCACTTTCATTTTGTTTGGCATGCACATATTTTACAAAAATGCCCCAAAGATACAGCAGTAGCAAATTAAGAGATACTACAGGGAAAGATCTGGCATTCCCACCTGTTCCGTCTTTTATGGTTCTCAGTCTCACAAAGCTTTCGGGCTGCCCTCCGGAAGCCCTGCAGAATAAACAATTGTTTCAATGTGGCAAAGCTGAGAACATGCTTGGGTGCCTTAGTAATTTGCTCTGCTACATTTGTTTTTAACTCAAATCAGGAAGGTCACTATCAACAGTAAAAATGGGAGCAAACCCTTACTTCCCAAACAAACAAGAAAAAACACCCAGAAAAATCAAAATTTGCATCAGCTTTCTCATATATTTAGTTCAGTTTTTACAGAAGTATCACTTGCAAATGGCATTTTTCTGTTTCATTAATACTACTGGATTTTATAATAAAATAATCTAAAGCAACCCTGGTAATGAAAAAAATCCACACAGATCTGAAAACTATGAATTTGTTCTGAGCTGTAAACATGGGATCAATGTTTTTCTCTACTAAGGCCAAAGAAAAAGGGAGCACTTGCCTTTAACGCAGCCAGAAGTACAGCCCCAAGTCCTGCATGGCACCAGAAGTCATGTGTTCTGTAAAGGACTAAAATGAAGGGTCTCAGCTGCACTCAGTACAGGCTGCTAAAACCACAAAATGACCTGATGGCCCCTTACCCTTGAAAAGTAAAATACCTCTTTTAGTTTTTCCTGCTTCTCATCACAACCACCTACCCCTGCTCATCTGGCCAGGAAGAAACATAAAGAGAGTGTAATTGCTGCCCCTGCCTGTTTAGACCTGCCAAAGGACTGCTGGTTATCTTTAATCACTAACAGAAGTACAATTCTTTGAGACAAGTGTATGACACACAGCACAGCTTCTCACTTCCCTTCTACAGCAAAATTTTGTTTCCTGTCAAAGGAGAATGCGCTAAAACAGATTTGCCCAAAAGTAAGTAATCTTTAGGAAAGTCAATCCAAATACAAAAATGATGAAATGGAAAGAAAAATAGATCATGAAGTAATCTGTTAAATGTTTTCAGATCAACTGAACATTAAATACACATTAGGCTGCACAGGAGACCAAAATAGTCACATGCATGGTGTAAGCACTTTCTTGTCTTTGCACTGCCTAGAAAGGGGTCTGCAATCATGATAATTACAGGCTTTAATAATAAGCATATGCAAGTGAATGGGGGAAAATGGCAGTTTAATATTATTGAAACAAATGTCAAATCATGTTTCTAATTTCTCGTTGCACTTTCCCACTACAGTCTTAATTCTTAATTTTATTCTTCTGATGTGTGCACTTGAACATATGTTATATACATGCAAAGTGTCTATATGTATTTAGAATTATCTCAACAATTTTAAAAACTGTGTGAATGTTTTATCTTAAAAATCAAATTCAGATCATATCTCAGGTATTTAGTCAACTGTACAGCCAACCACTAATACAATTAGTGAGTTGCCAATACAGAAGCTTCTTTAATATTTGCCCAACTACAGATTTTTCTGATGAACACATATAAACACTCTGGTGTTTTCAGCTGAGATTTTGAAGTTAATGAAGGAATCTTTTAATAAGCTTATATCTGATCACATTAAGGGTATGCATATGCTTAGATAAACATCCAAAGAAAATTCCCAGTTTACAGTAGTGTGAGCTTTTGCTCTACACAGAGCTGTCAAAGCACCACGAGTTTTTAAAAATGAACTAACAGCACCCTTTTTGAAACCTGCCATATAGTATTTGTCATGGCAATATGCATAAAAAGCAGAGATGCTCTGTTGCGTTCTACTTTTAAGAAAAATACAGTATTTCAGTTACTTGGTGGATACCATTATTTTTTGATCACAGTTTAAATTAAAATTATGCTGCCCCATATTACGACAACATTCATCTTGGGGTACAGGTCTGTATCACTGGTACCAGTTTCACTGGAGCATAGCTCAGACCATACACTGCTCAAATAAAAGCTTTGCCTTAAGTGTTGACTAAAAGGAGCTTCACATCTCTGTGACTGATAATCTGTTTACACAAGATGAAAGTGCCAACAAGGTCGAAAGAACGTTGTAAGATACACAGTCCTGTTGAAAGTACGTAATTGAGATAAACTTATTAAGCATGGGGTAGTGCATGGCCAAAGATAAGAGAGGAATGTGAGCATGCAGATCACGGGACAGGTCACACACAGCGCTTGGGGAGGGGTGAAGTGCAGGTGGAGTCTTGCACAGGCTCAGGTCAGTGTACACACATCTCATTTCAGATGGAAAAAATCATACAACTCTGTATTGACCAAAAGAAGACTGCTTTCTGACAGGCATATATACACTAACACCCTGGCAGAACAACCACCCAAGGACCATCCTTATGATATGTCATAGTTTACACCCAGCCAGCAACCCAGAAACATTCAGCTGCTTCCTCACTCCCACCCCTTTCCTCTCCCCCTGCTCCTAGAAGGATGGGGAGGAGAATCAAAAGAATGTAACTCCCACCGGTTGAGATAAGAACAGCCCAGTAACTAAGGTATAACACAAACCACTGCTGCTACCACCAATAATAAAAATGATAAGGGAAATAGCGAGGGAAGTGAATACAACTGCTCACAACCCACTGACTGATACCCAGCCTGACCCAAGGAGTGATCTCACCCTTCCAGGTAACTGCCCCCAGTTTATATACTGGGCATGATGTGCTGTGGTATGGAAGACCCCTTTGGTTAGTTTGGGTCAGGTGTCCTGTCTCTGCTTCCTCCTGGCTTCCCCTCCCTGGCAGAGCATGAGACTCAGAAAGTCCTTGGTCAGAGTAAACATTACTGAGGAGCAACAACTAAAAACACCGGTGTTATCAATGTTCCCCATCTGAAAGTCAAAAACACAGCTCCGCACCATCTACTAAGGAGGAGAAAATTGACTGCTACTGCTAAACCCAGGACAGTATCCACCCATTATTCCATACCATTCACGTCATACTGAGATCCCACATTTTCAATATACCATCGCTTTTGTCTCATATATGTGTGTGTATACACCTACATGCACACAAAGAGCAGGATATCATTCCCTAGTTCATGGACCAATCCTTATAAAGCTGTGGAATTCATCTATTCCATGATGTTGGGCTCCATCTCTTGCAACAATCTTTCAGAGCAGGAGAGGCGGTGTGCAGTGTTGGATTGTTGATTGATGATGTACCTCGTCATGCCAGTCACTGCTCTTCTGGTCACTGCTGAGCTTGTCTGGTTTCTTCAAAGTTCATTCTTTGTTGGGATAATGATAAGAGGAAAATCAGGGCTACTCACTGGTGACCTGAAGACACCTAGTTGGTGGGCTATAAAAGTGCTACATAGCAGGCAACAGTGTACAATTGAGTTCATTGGCTGGTTTTGTATAAATCAAATCCTCTTGAGGTACACTTCTCCATGACCTCACAAGTAAACCCCCAGGGAAGCCCGTGGCAGGTACCTCCTATATCTTCTTTCTTGAACAGTAGGGGCGCCTTTGGTTAATATCTGAGATGTGGGTTGGTACACGTGGAGAGCCAGATAGAGTGGATAGATCATCTCTCAATTGTTTGAACTCCTGGGACAGTTTTTCCACAGCTGAAATCATGGAAGGGGTGAGATTGACTTCGAACTCTCCAAATTTATGAATCACTTCATCCACTGCTCTTGGTGCTATATCATTCCAGGTTACTGTTGCCAATGAATGGGCATATGATGACGATGCATTCCATGTAAATTTCCTCCACATGGGTTGTGTACATTCAACTTCATCTGGATCAATGGGTGCATTCCTGGCATCCAGCATACAACAGATCATCTCTAGAATGGCTGATTATCTCAGAGACCAGATGCCTTTCTCTAGAGTAGTCCACTTGGCCAAACGAGTCATAACATCACCCTTGTATGCAAACATTTCCTTCACAGCTGCCAAGAGCCGCTTGCAAAGGCTGAGGGACTGTTTCTCTTTTGCAATTGTTCTGTCAATTCCCCCTTCCCTAGCAGGTGATCCCAGCTTCTTGGCTTCCCTACCTTCTAGTTTGTGACCATCAGCCCCAGCATCCCAGCATCGGAGCAACCAGGTGATGATGTGCTCCCCTGGATGACAGGTGAAATCTTTTCACATATTCCATCGCTCGGTTGAGGTCTGGGGTTGAGAAGTCACCTCTTCTTCTTCCTCTGATTCACGTAATAATAACTCTTGTTCAGATGCTGTCCCATGTAGAAAGTGCATTGCTTCTTCATCTTTCTTCACTGTACGGGTTGCTCTTTGTGCCTCTTGTTTGCATTTCCCCTTGTGTACAGGGGCAACCAATATTGGCATGAATTGTTCCTTTGGTTTAGCTGCAGTGGCTGTCACTGCAGTTGAAGTGTCTGCGGTGTCTACCACTAGGGTTGGAGTGGCTGTAATATCTGTTGTCAGGGTTGGTGAAGCCTCTGTGCTTGGGGGTTGACTAGCAGCAGCTGGACTGCCTGTGGTAGTCAGAGTTTGAGTAGCTGCTGTACTTGTCACTGCAGTTGGTATAGCTGCTGTACTTGAAGTTGGAGTAGCTGCGTTGCATGCTGCTTTGCCATCATATCCAGAGACATATTTTTCCCTTTGAAGGTGCAGGATAGTGTTGAACTTGTCTCTGTAAGCATAGGCCAAGCCCCAGCATGTTGCCATGATTTGTCCCTCTCTGGTATGACCAGGATGAGAACACAACTTTTTAAGTGTTTTACTAGTTTTTCTGGATTTTACACTTCTTCAGTGGTGAAGTTCCAAGGCACTGGAGGGGCCCATTGGCCCATACTATCCCACACCCCCTGCCACTCATGACTGTCCGGCCTTGGGAAAATCTCTTGGTCCTCCTATATTGTCATGTAACCCTAGACAAGACCCAAACCCAACTGTGCTTAACTTCAGACGAAATGGTCGTGGGTAAAACACACTCTGTATGCATGCCAACATGGAGGTCCCCATCACAATCAGCAGGCAGGTCTCAAGGGTACCCAAAGACCATTCAAAACCTTCAGAACTCTTGGTGCTGTAAAGGGTCTGGTGGAGGGGCTAGGGGTATAAGGAAATGTCTGCTTCACAAGTTGACAACCCAAGGAGGGAAAAAAAAAGATGTGTAATTGTTAAACACTTCCATTATATACCTCCCAACCTATAGAGGTGATGACCACACTGGGAATGCAAGCCTGATCAGTTTCATGATCAATGAGTCTATTGTATTACAAGTCATTACCAAAAAGTACAGCAAAACAAAACCTTAGCCCAGGCCCCCCCAGCCGATAAACACTAAACCAGCGAATATCAGCTGTAAGTAAGGTATGACATCCTGAAAATCCGAGAACAAGCGTAACCAATTTGAAAGACGAATACAATTAGACAAATACGATTAGACACACTCTGGTCAGATCTGTCATTATCTCAACCCTTCATGCCCCACGTTGGGCGCCACAAAGTCAAGTTCCGCAGTGTCATCAGTAGGCAACAATCCAATAATCCATCAACAGGTGATGTACATCAATTCATTTCAGTAGAGATGCTCACTGTTTTATTTCTAATCCATCAATGTCAGATTTTCAAATTAAAAAAAAAAAAAACAAAAAAAAAAAAAAACAACAACAGCAAAAGATGAGAAACCACTATTTTTTTAAATCACAGATATTGTTTTTATCTTTTTTTTTCAACATCACTGCTATCCCTTCCATGCCTGGAGCAGCTGATTGCAGTATTTAGTAATTCTCAACCCATTTAACTCTGTTAGCTCATCTACACGCCATCTAGTGTAAAACTCATGGAGCCACTGGCTACTGGCTTCCCTTTCCAGAAATACCCTCAGCAAACTGCCTTCCGCACATAAAATAATTAGAGATGAACAGCAGGGCATCCAGGCCATTTGGAGCTCATCCAATACAGCCACACATGTAGAAATGGGAACTCACTATACATACATTTCAATGTTGGCTACATCAGTGATGACAACAAAAGACTAATCTGAAAGCTGTCAGCATATGTAATGAGGAGAAATAGGTATTTCTTCTCGGTATGCTTTCTAAGCTGTAGTCATTCCTGGGGAAGTAATATATTGCTGAGTTATTTAAGCAGTGCATGCAGCTTAAGGCTGAAGCAATTATTTATGCATTTGTAATAGCATTACACACAGGATTATGAGTTAAGTGATTAACAGATGGAGGGACAGAAATTTCCAAGTTTGTTTTTTTTTTTTTTTTTAATACCTAAATTATTCCTTCTTCACTATCCAAAAAGGCATTTGTAACTCTGGCTAAGGTTTATAAATTTGCACTTCAATTTACTATGCTGCTTACAAGATACATAGGATAATTATTAGGAGACTGCAGTTACCTGAGGACTGCATGCAAGTATGTTCTCACTTATTTTTTTTCAGCACCTTGAGTTAAATTATTTGCAGTGATTCAATGTCAAAATTCATACTGCTTCCGCTGAGAACAAGATACAATAATGAGGTGGCCTAAATCCCATGTATATGTTCCCCTATTAATACAGTGCATTTATTTGTTCTAGAAATAATTATTTACAGAAGGATTTTCCTCTGACTTCATGGATGATCTCTGGGAGTGACTCACGACTCTAATTTGTATCCACAGAACAAGTAGTAAAATTGCTTCATTGTCTAGATTAGAATTAACACACAAACCCCACAATACTACGAAACAATTTATGCAAGATTGGTGATTTCTAACCAACTCCATTTTATAAAACAATAAATGTCTACTAACAAAAGAATGTCTAAAAGCAAGTGTTTGGAAGATGCAAATATTATTTCTTGGAATCTGACTGTAAATCAATAGTGGGTCTTTCTTCAACTATTTGGCTTATATACCCCATGGTATTGGTATTGAAATGCTAGTGCCAGTTTGCAAGGATGTGTTTTTTTTTGTTGTTGTTGGTTGACTTTACAATAGCAATAGTGATGGTCAAGAAAATATGCCTGAAATCACAGTAGAGCATCAGCCATGACGTCCAGTCACTGCTCAGGTACCTAACTGCAAGCCTAACAAGAAAATAGGCTGCGTTTCAAGAAGAAAACTAAATGCAAAGATCAGAGCAACAGTCTAAGGTGGCATGCTGTTCTTCTCAAGCTTTCTGTTTCCAACCCAATTTACTTTCAACATCATAAAGCCTGAGAAATGAAAATCATTGGGAGTTTTGATGGACTCTGAGTCCTGACTGATGGCTACCTCTCACTATAAAAAAGCACCAAGACCTGTGGCCTTCTGAACATAAATAAAGAATGTATTAGATTGTCACCCTGTGGTGGCTTTGCCAAACTAGGTTGACTAATCTTGGTTGCAGATATGCTGTGCTTATGGCCATAGTCTGTGAAGATGACCTAGCTGAAAGTCTTATGCACAGTGGTTCTCAATTGCTTTGTCATATATATGAAAACTGAGCATTAAACTCAGATATGCTTCCTAAAAACAATTTCCTTGGAGACTGGATCCTGCCAATCAGCATGTATGAACATACATTACTTACTTGCCTTCACTAATTCCTTTGGTATAGTCCAGCTACAAGAAATCATAAATTACAGTTGTAAGAACAGGGTTCTCAAGGCAAATATGGCATTTACAAGCAAAAGATATCTCTTGTGTCTTGCTTCAAAATGCTACTAAATACAAGCCTCTTTACAAAATATTTACTCATTGACTTGAATCAGTGTGGTGAACACAATAAACATTTTCAGATTGCCAATGCACTGTATGTACAGTGCAGCCCCAAGAAGATGGGCTCTTCTGGAAGAGCTGAGAAACAGCACTTGTGTCACGTAACAGGAGGAAACACAGACACCTCCAGAAATGTTGCCTCCTAAAGGATGGGCTCATGAAGTAGAGGTTTTGGGGTTTAAGCCTGGCCAGCAACCCAGAACCATGCAGCTGCTCGCTCACTCACTCCCCCCCCCACCACTTTCTACCTCCCGATCCCAGAGGGATGGAGAGGAGAATTGAAAGAATGTAACTCCCATGGGCTGAAATAAGAACAGCCCAGTAACTAAGGTATAACACAAACCACTGCTGCTGCCACCAATAATAATAATGATAAGGGAAATA
>JAOEHX010016204.1:0-20980 GCA_025448015.1 Bolborhynchus lineola | reverse complement strand
AGAATAGAGAGAGGTGCAAGAAAACTGTGCGTAGTCACTCCTAAAAATCCTTCTTAGAGAAGTTTCGCATGAAAAAACAACAGAAAGGTTCCAGCAGCAGCTGACAGGTAATTTCCAAGGCAAGGAAGTGTAATTTTACCTGCACAGATACACTGCAGCAGACATGCAAGCTAGCAGAAGAGAAACTAAAAATGATTTTCCATCTCCACTATGGCAAACGAAAGAGAAATACAGGTACGTCACTGATTTTCTTCATTCTTGATCTTGAAGTTGATTCAAAAGGAAGAACTTTCTCAAGCTTTGCTAGTTTAAAGGCTTCCTGTTAGTATCTCCCAACCGAAAGAGTTCAGGGGAGTGGCCTGATTTATTTACCTATACATAACACCAGCAGGTGGAATTTGAATTAATACACCCACTATATGCCTTGCCTGAAAACTTTCAAACTGCACTTCAGGTCTCAAAATGTGTGTTCAGACAGGTCTCAAAGTTACTTTGAAGATTTTGCCAGGTTTCTCTCACTCTTTTAAGCTCATTTGAAAAGATGGGTACATATCTATATGCACAACACAACTGAGTAAGAGGAAAGGTTAAAACAGTTTCTACCTGTAATTAGTTTTAGTTTATAAAATATTCAGAGTAGAGAAAATAAAGGGTTCCATTTCTGAATATTTAAGAAAAAATGTTAAGTCACCTACAAACCCTTCATATGTATAGGAAATTCGTATAATCTAGTAAGAACACAACAGGCATTGAAAAGCAGACAAGCTTGAATACTTATAAAGTACCTCTACAGAAAAGAGGTCAATATTTATACCTAATAGTGTGAGATAATGTGTAAACAGATAAAGATTTTATTCATTTTAAAAACCCCAAACAGATATGCTTATTAGGGATAAATCCATATTTGTGTAATCTATATTAATGAAAAAAATGTGTGTATGTGTTTGAGCCAAAACACAACTCTGTTGGTGGCAAGGTCTCAGCTACAACCTATGAAGGGAAAATAAACTTTCTTGATCGACTGACAATAAATAAAAATAAGCTACTTAGAATACACTGAGTACTTTCATCAGTACTTTGAGAAGCAAATACTGCAAAAATATCAGTCACAAAAGTAAAATAATTTAGGGCTGCGTATAAAACTAATGCATTTAAATAGCAGCAATGAAATGTTCACAAAAAAAATAATGTGCTGACAATGCTGTTACAATTGCAGCATGTTATAATTGCAGCATGAATTCTTAGTTACTGTACAACTTTGAAGTTGGTTTTCTTTGTCTGTATCATCTGCTCTTTAAATGGGAGATTTCCTACAAATGCCTAACTATATTTTTTCCAGAATTCCATATACTGGAATATCTGTGTATCCTTTTTTTGTTATTACACAATGCTAAGTCTTAAGCTGAAAAAAGACCTCAAAAAAGCCGAATATCTCTTTCTAATTGAACTCATGCTCAGACAAGAGTTTTTGCAGAATGAGTTTGCAAAGAAATGAAATGCAGAATCTGGTTTAAAAGAACCACTTCAGAGGGAGTTCTCTGAATTTGTATTTAAATGACTTTAAATTTTAGTAAGTCACAGATTAGTCTTTTTTTTTTAAGAAAACAAGAGTATCAATTTCATGTTTGAAGTATTTTTCAAAAGCAGTAATACTTAAATGCTTAAAGCTTCTAAAGTATTAGCCATAATATGAATTTTCAAATTACTTTCATTATCACAGATTTTTTTTCTCCTTCATTTCCAGTAGATAGGATTTATGTCATTTACACCTGGAGACATGGAAGCAATGACTTTTTAAATAATGTTATTATTTGGTTAATAAATATATGGGTCTGTAGTATAGAACACACTGTATCCTTTGGACTCTAATCGCAAAGATTAAAGAGCTGACTCTAAAGGCAAAGTTCTTCAAGACAGTTTAAGAAGTACAGTGAGAGTATTTATTCTGATACCTTCAAATTGAGATGTACATAATGTAAAAGTAAAGCACATGATAGAAACAGTGTGATTTGAACTGAGATAGGTACACAGCTCCAATCTCAATTAAAAGGGAATAACCCCGGACAGCAATGAACATCTTGCCATGCAAAGTACCCTGACAGCAAACAGAAAGGAGTAAGCCTTACACTGGCTCTTTTTTGAAGGGCATTTATGAATCACATACCTCATATAAATACCAGAAAGCAGGAAGTACAGACTTCTTTTCTGACAGAAAGGTAGATATGTGCTTAACATGCAAATATTGTTACTTTTTTGGCCAGCCACCTGACATTTTAAAATGGTTGTCAAGAGAGCTGGGCAGCTGCCCTTTAAGCCTCCCTTTTCACAAAGCCTGGCTCAATGTGCCTTGACACCTCCTGTCTCATCTCTGGATTGCAGTAGAATGCAATGACACACCCATACAAGCAATGAAATGTGCCTGAGACTGACAAACATGCCCAAATTTAGACTTCTCCGCAGTCCAAAGCAGATAGCTAACATGAACCAAGTCATCACCGGATGAAGCTGGAATAGACTTTTTTGGGCATAGACACATTTAGTGTCATTTCAGCTTTCAAAATGAGCCTTATATGAGGTTTTAGGCTTACAGAATCATAGAATAGTTAGAGTTAGAAAGGACCTTAAGATCATCAAGTTCCAACCCCCCCGCCATGGGCAGGGACACCTCCCACTAAACCATATCACCCAAGGCTATGTCCAGCCTGGCCTTGAACACCACTAGCGATGAAGCATTCACATCTTCCCTGGGCAATCCATTCCAGTGCCTCACCATCCTTACAGTAAAGATTTTCTTCCTTATATCCAATCTAAACTTCCTCTGTTTTAACTTTGAACCTGTCACCCCTTGTCCCATCACTGCAGTCCCTAACAAATAGTCCTTCTCCAGCATCCCTATAGCCTCCCTTCAGACACTGGAAGGCTGCTTTGAGGTTTCCACGCAGCTTTCTCTTCTTCAGTCTGAACAGCCTGATCAACCTCGTGGCCCTCCTCTGGACTTGTTCCAACAGTTCCATGTCCTTTTTATGTTGAGGACACCAGAACTGCACACAGTACTCCAAGTGAGGTCTCACGAGAGCAGAGTAGAGGGGCAGGATCACCTCCTTCGACCTGCTGGTCGCACTCCTTGTGATGCAGCCCAGGATACGGTTGGCTTTCTGGGCTGGGAGCACACACTGCAGCCGGCTAATGCTCATTTCCTCATTGACCAACACTCCCAAGTCCTTCTCCACAGGGCTGCCCTGAATCTCTTCTCTGCCCAACCTGTAGCTGTGCCTGGGACTGCTCCAACCCAGGTGTAGGACTTGCACTTTGCATGGCTGAACTTTATAAGGTTAAAGCCAAAAGGAAACTGATCTCTCAAACCCAGACCCAGTTTGAGGACAGTGCAGCGAAACGGAGAAGATGCTGTGCCCTTCCACACTTACTACACTCAAACCAGCCCTGTTCAGACACATAAAGTTGTGTTACAAAGACTAAGTCAGTTAAGTTCAAATGCAACCATTCTCTCCCTGTGGTCTGACTGTAATTTTTTAGCGTAATTTCTGCAGGTAAATTTTACAAGACAGAAATTAAGGATAAAACTTAATTCAAACTAGCACACTAATAAACTGTAAAGAAACACCAATTTATATATAAATACCCATTTTTTAATAAAAAATATGTTTTCATAGGGCTTGCTCTACAGACAATGACAGCGAGGAATCTCAAACCCACAACAGCCACTACTTATAAGCCAAGTAGGAAGAATTTTGAGCAAAACAGAACTGGATCTCCTCCATGTTGAGACCAACTTTTCCCATCAGGATACAAAGCCTGAAGGCTGCCATGACATCAAATCACTATAGAAACCACATTCATGAGAAAAATAAAAAAGGAAAAAAAAAAATAAAGACAAAAAAATTCAAAATGCATAACTATCAGACCACCCTACCTGATTTGAAGTTTCATTGATAGCTTCCAGAAGCTTTTCAACAGCTGCTTGTAGTCGAGAACTAATATTCAGAATGAGCTCTTCATTTTCAGGATCTATTTCCACTCCACTTTCTGCAAGATGTTGACTCAGCAGTCCTTCATCCATTGCTCCTGACCACATGTTAATATCATCATCTCCCATACTACTACCATGATATGAGGAACAGGATTCTGGAAAAACAATGATTGCCTTTTCACACAGACTCTCAGCACTTCAAAACATGAAAAACTGCACATCCAAGTTATGATTAGAAAGACAAGTCATAAAATGATTAAAATATTTGTATTTGCCACAAAGACAGGGAAATATTGCATACTAGAGTTTACACAAACAAGATACACAAAGTGTTAACTAAAAAAAAGCAGAAGGGAAAGAGAAAAGGAGATACTAACAGGAAACAGTTTAGCTGCCCTTTCAGTACACTTTTCACCTTTGAGGCTCATCTTCAACCCTTTGCTACTATCAGTAACCCTTACTACTTTGAATAACTTGCAATAGTAACTTACAAATTGTATTTAAACTACAACTAGGCAAAAAAAACCAAACCAAAGCAGATTGTTGGTCCCTGCTTCACCAATACCCAGCTATGCTGGTGTGCATTCACACTATCTGTTAAAGTAGCAATTCAAAAGCATAGCCTCAAATGAGTAAAGGGAAAGACATGCACATAATTCAGACAACTTCTCCGGACAAACAGACTAGAATACAGAACATCAAAATTCAGCACTATAATTACTGAACTGAAAATTTATTAAAATGAGTAGCTGAACAAATTAAGGATAATGCAAGGGACTGTAACTGTCCCTGCTGGTGTGCCACCTGGCACCTGCCTGTTCTTCATGAGGTCTGATACAGTTTAGGGGCATTACCCATTCTGTCTGAAAAGCAGGAAACACAAAATTTGCCTATGGTATTAAACTGACAGAAACCCATGTAGAAAACAGCAATTTTGCCATATTTAGAATTCAGGGCTGTATTTAAGCCAGACAAGTGCAAGCAAACTCTGGAGGTGTTTCAAAATCATACTTTCAGCCCTAAATAGCAACACAGTAGTAACATTACAACACTGGGTAACTATTGTTGGTACCGCGCTTTAAAAATGAAGAAGTGTTATGTCATTAGGCTGTCTGACTTGAAACATCAGAAATAAATGCTGCTGTGGAAAGTTTTTTTAAAATGAGAGTTTATTTTAATGAAGCTTATTTCTGAAATAGATTTAAAATCAATTCAATGTTTTTGTGCTTTGTTTTTGTGTTGTTTTTTTTTTTTTTCAACAATTAGATCTTGCTTTTAGTTAAGGTTTTCTAAAAAAAAAAAAAAAAGAAAAACAATAAAAAATAATCCACTTTATTTTTGGGTAACAGCAGTATGACTAAATGAGTTAAGACTGGTCAATACCTGTTTAGCAGTAAAGTTGCAATACTCTGTAATCTCTGAATTTGAGTTCCTGGTTACTCTATGAATTGTGACTGCTGAATTGGAACAGTTTCCTTAGTTACAGAGATTGAAATGAAATTATAATAGGTCAATTGTACAAAATTGTCTTTAAAAGCTGTAGTCAGTACACATTAGACACAATTTCCTTATACTTGCTCTTGCCTCTTGACCAGGCACGCAAATAACATTGGAAACCGTATTGCTGATGTTGAATGAACCTAGCAGGGAAGTCAGATTCTAGTTTTCAGGTTTGTTCTTATTTTTTTTAACAAGTTGCAACATGATTAACCATCTGGCTTACTTACTATACCTGCAAACATTCTGATAATAATATCTACACACTTATTTCACTACAGACGGAGCTTATATACATATGACCCATACACAGCAAAGTAATCTCGAGTGATTTTAATTTATAAAGGTTTCATTTTGTTTACTTTTATTTTATAATTGCTAAGATTTTTAAAATGCAGATGTACTTAGTAATTTTTTTCTTCTAGTTACACCATTACTGTTTCATATCTCCTTTTAGGTATGTGGGATATAATGTTATAAACTATTTTCACACTCCAAAGGGAAAAAAACAGAGGCACACTATATGCATGAATGGAATGAATAACTGGATGAATAGAATACACATTCACATGGCACCTTTCATCTACACAGGATTTCAAAGCACTTTCAATACTGCACTTTGGAACAAAATGCTATAGTGGAGTCACCCTAGTAGTGGCTTGCAGTCATTCTCTGCCAGCACACTAAAGATTCCCAATGGAATTGTACAGCATAAAAGTTTCCCCGTAACATCCTAATATTTCACCCCCCTGCAGTGTAAGAAAGGCTGCAAAATTAACATTTCCGCAATTTTTATTCAATAGCATTCTGATTTCTCAACACCCAAATTTGGGTCGGTTCTGGGTGTCTCAAAATATGAATAGTGATGCAGAAGCTTTAATATCCTCAGAGTAGAAAGGACCTTCATTTAAGATGGACATCCAGCAGCATACATATTTCCAAATGCTGTGCCAAGGTAGTTAAAGACTGAGTTGAAGGAAAACATATTTCCTACTGAGCCACCGACACACTTACTGCAGCACCTGATGCTCTTTGGAGGCCACCCATCTTAAGTACTGACCAGGTAAGACCCTGCTTAGCTTCAGAGATCTCACCAAATAAAAGCCCACAGTACAGTAGCACAGCTATAAACAAGATAAAACAATCACATATTAGTTATTGCACAAGCTAATTCTTTCCTGATGGAGTACAAATTTTCTATGTAATGTCCCCATCCTCCTTCTCAGGCTTAACTCATAGTTCATGTCCTTTAACCCTCACATTTTAGCAAATCATTTGCTCAAGTAGTACAGTTGAATTGTGCAATGATGAGTGTATATCAAATGCAAAAATAAACTTTATACAGAATAACTGCAGAACTGTGTAGTCCGTTACAAAACCATCTGAACTTCTGTCGGTCTGGAAACTTAAAACATAATAGGCTTAAAACACTGATGCCCAGTCAGAATATAATTCTTTCAAAAGCGAGGTCCAGAACATGTCTCTTACATTACTAATATTACAAATATTAGTATTATTTCTTGCCAATGACCAGAACAGTACAGTTCGGCCTCCAAGAAGGCATGACAAGACTCTAAACTCCTGTTTTGCTGATGTCAGTTCTTTTGTAATTTGCTTCCATTTCTTCTGGATAAATGCAAAATAAATCAATGTTACAATATAATTTTATTACATGAAAAATCTCAGAATATCATAATTTACCTGAAATAGAACTGTAAATAGATGAGGAAAAGAAAAAGAGTTGCCATCTAAAGTATAATTTGGAACATTTAAACTTTTTTCTCAAAGATAAAAAAGGAAAACCAGAAAGTTTCAAATGCACCCTGTAATAATTCTGTTTATACTGTAGAGTTGGCAACTCAAACAGAATAATCAACGGCAAATCATAAATGAAGATGCCCATAACTTACATAAAATGGCATGTAAGAACAGGAGTTCATGTTAAAGGTCTTCCTAACTGCAAAGTGAAAATCTCTCTTTTTTCTCCGAAAATGGCCCTAGTACACAGCATCTTGCTGGCAGATTTTCAGTGGTGGAAGCAAGAAACAGAAATGTTGTCAAGTTCTATTAACTGCCCCTGGCAGTTGTATTCCTAACCCTGATTTTACTAATCCTTAGAATGCTTTTCATTCTTCCATCCCAGTAGAACTAAAACCAAATTTTCTGTCCCCCAATTTTCTTTTTCAGTCCACCCAAAATAATAAACAGAATGTAACTGGCTCAAGTAAAAATGTCTTTTCCTTGTATAAACTCTCTCCTTGTAACAAAAGAGAAACCCCAAACCAACAAAGACTCATATTGTTTCCATTACCACGAAGAATGCAATTCATCACGTCAGATGTCATGGCCCACTACATCTTAAGAAAAGCGCTAAATTATATAGTGCTTACGAGCTTCAGATACAGAAGTTGTTTGTGAACTGTCAACTGACACTTCTGAAGCAATACATACTTTGCATCATGCAGAACTAGTATTTAAGTTTACTCCTGGGATTCCACTAAAAAATTAAGGTTAGTGGTTACAAGCTGAAAACAAAAAAAAAAATCAGTCTTATGGTGAGTCAGTATACAAAGCTATTTACTACCTTGCTCCTGATTCAGAAACAGGGAGCTCAGAAAGTAACGTGTTTCACATTGCATGCCATAACCACACAAGTTTCTCCAGCGCAATCTGCAGTGCTACAACCCCTCCTAAGGTACAACATCTGAGGGTGGAGTAGAGCAAGATCTGCTGACTCTGTCTTCATGATCCTGGACTCAAATCTCTGAACAGAATTAACGCACCAGCTTACTTCGCACAAATGCTATTCACTTCCAGTGATATGGAAGTAGGTGGCACGGTTTAGTGGGAGGTGTCCCTACCCATGGCAGGGGGGCTGGAACTAGATGATCTTAAGGTCCTTTCCCAACCCTAACTATTCTATGATTCTATGTTTTATGACTGAAATTTGAACTTTACTCACTCTGCTAGAAATAAAATCTTGTGACAGCCAATGGCTGAGACAAGGTCCCAGATAAACCTCTCTACACTCTACAAATCAGGTTGTGGTTGTACGTATGTGACCTTAATGATTCAGCCTTTTAAAATGCCAAAACTTGGCAAAAACAGTAAGCTGAGTTTTGCTTGTCAATAAAACCAGACTATGTTCAGAAGGTCAGGGAGAATTCCCTTTATTAATAAACACCTTTTTTGTTTCTTTTCTATTTTATTATTACATTTGTATTGGTACAGATTTATTCCTACAAATTTTGTAAGTAATTAAAAGGAAGCAGTCTAGTGGAAGATGCCCTGCTCGTGGCAGGAGGGCTGGAACTAGATGATTTTTAAGGTCCCTTCTGACCCAAACCATTCTATGATGCTATGAACATCTGTTTGGCTAGGTGTTAGAAAATATAGCAACATGCACAGGTTAAAATACAAAGGTAGTGTCTACTTACTTCTTACTTCCAGAAAACAACAGGTAAAAACTTTTAATAGCTTATGTTCTCTCAGGCCATTCACTAGAAGTATAGGAAATTAACAGCAACAGTCCTGTTGCTGGAAACATTAGCAGAATTTGTCATCTAATTCCACTTGAAGAAGGACCAAATACTTCTGCTGATGAACAGCATGACTGTAACTAAGGCTAGCACACCCCAGTGGCAGAACAACGTACACAGCCAGGATGCTACTGGATCATTTTGAAAGGGGCAGCTTGAATGCCACTCAAACACCAAAGAGGGGCATTCCAATAGCAGACATATTTCTTTCACATAGTGAAACCTTACATGCCTCTTCAAAATACACTAATAGCAAACACGTGAGTTAGAACAGGCAACCTTCATCACTAGCAGAATGGAATAAAGAGGTGTCTTATTTATTTAAGAGATTACTCTTTCACCAGAAGGCTTCAGAAGAAATCAACAACACATTCCAATTACAGGGCCTGTTGTGCGTTTAGACAGTTGTATTATGAAAGCCAAGCATAAATCTGTATTGTAGCCACCCAAAATAGCAAATAATGGCACTTTAAAAACTGTGCATACATGTAATGTAAATAATGTGTATTAAGAATAGCTCATTTCAATAATTAGTGACACATACAAGTACATACCTTGTACTTGTGTACAGGAACACACAAAAAGAGAATGCATGTATTGTGCATTGTACATGTCCCTGCAGAGCAAGCACATGTGAGAGTAGTGAAGGGTAACATTCACGTATTAGCCCTTTGTACATGCAGTTAGGCATATATTATCTAAGAAAAGGAAGCAATATTCTCCACAAATGAGAATGAGGGAGAAAAGCAACAGTACATGTCCTTTGAATAGGCATGATGTAATTATGAACTAGATTCAGTGAATGCAACAGGTAATACCACAATACATGTAACTGTGTCAACCTGTCACTGCTGCCTTCATAAGCAGAACACAGTTTTATTTCTTTGGGCAATGTATGTTGTGAAAATCCCAATGCTTTTCACACACTTCAGACTACACACCGAGAATACTAAGAATACAAAGAATATTTCTGACTGGCTGGTTTTAATTTAGAACACTTAATTAAAATGCAATTTACATAAAATTTAAGACTACCTCAGAAAACAAAAGCAGGTGGCAGTAAACTCTGAGCCTGGTCATTGCTCCTTTTAACTGCTTTAACATAAGCAAACTCTATTAATTTCCCACCCCAAAGTAAAGTGCAAGCATGATTCATTTTGAAAGAAGCAATTCCTTCATTTAAAGTAGCAGAAGATCTCCTGGACAAGGATCAAAAATTAAGACCAGAAGCTTAGTCATCCAATCTAAAGTTTGGGGAAAAAGGCAAAGTCTGAGTTTTCAAAAAATAACTTTCCTCACAATTAAATACAGGGAAATGGGCAGAAAATAAAAGGTATGAAGATGTTTTTTAATGAAGAAGCAGTGCAAGCATAAAAATGTTGTTAACTGGAAAAATTCAAGAATTCTTAGACTGCAGCTGTACACATTTCACTGCAGACAACTTTTTGAGCAATCAACTGAGAAGTCACTTTGCTATGTAGTCATACATCCTTTTTTAATTCGTCCCAGGGCTTGATGTGACCTATATTTACAGCCAGAGGAAATCAATATTTAATAATCTACATTCTGAATGAAAGAGGTAAAGTTCATCTTCATTTACCATTTATATTATTACTCTGTAGTAGATGCTTTCTTAGTATTGAAATAGAGTATTCTCTATATTAAGATATACATAAAATAAAGTATTCAGTTATTTTTCTCACTGACAGTAGTTAGAATTGCAGACAAATCCAGATGTATAATGTTTTCAGGTTGAATGGATCTGCTGTACTCCATACATTGCCTCCCCAAAAGAAACAAGATGAATATACACAACTTTAATGGCACCTAAGCTGCAGTATAGTAAAGCTCCTATTCTTGCGCAAAGAAAAATGGACAGACACTATCCTAGTACAATCACAAAAAAAAAAAAAAAGGCTGTGAGAGTTCTTAGACACTGGTAAGCAACTACCTACAACATTAAAATGCTCCTTTCAGGCTTGTGCTAACCAGTACTCCTCCAAACAGCTGATTGGCAAGTTTGGGCAGTTAGAAAGTTCCTGGAACTGTTTCCCAAAGGCTATTTGCATGCAATCACCTTCTTCAGAAGGATAAGGAAGGTTTCCAGCATATACATATACAGGCTCTCCCATGCCAGCTGGTCTCAGTCAGCAGCAACATCCCTATGTACACTTAGTGCACTAGTAGGGATACATCCTTTGACACTAGCTCCCACTCCCCATACACACAAAGGAAGGTGTAAAGTTGGTGGAAAATACCATGGAGCTATGTTTAATTCCCTTTGCATCCTTCAACGGGAACAACAAACCTATTTCTGTATTGCTCAATCACTTTCCTATTCCATTGCAAGCTTTGAAAAAGGCCCCTACATATGTGTTGCAACTGTCTTGGGGCACGACGCAGATAACTCCATAAATGCTGTCTCTTAAGCAGAGATGTCCTTTGCATTCAAAGGAAAAGTAGTTAAAAGTCAATTTTTTATTAAAAATTTCAAAACTAAAGGTTATTTAAATCTATACTGAAAGTATGCAAAACCATACAATCATTACCTTTTTCATATCCCACACTGATACAGGGTTTTACTGATTCCTCTGCCTCTGTGTCCCATCCAACTGGTTTGGAAGGCTGGCCTTTCCCAGACCGATCCAGCAACCCAAGCACATGGCGACCAATTGTCTTCTCCATTGCCACAGTTGTCTTCACAACTTCTAAAAGAATCTTCATGAGTTTTTCATTAGCCTTCTGAAAAACATGCCTGCAGGACAAAGACTAATCAGTCCTTTGATTTTCTTCTGCTTTTAAAATGTTTTTTAATCCCTTATATACCCTTGCAACAAGGCTATGTTTGCAGTTTAAATGATTTCTTTAAGACTAAACCCCATATCATATACATAAAAGCACATTTGTGTTAGAAGTCAATTCGTTTTACAAACTATATTAAAAGTCAAACCGTTTATCAATAGTTCTACTTTACCTTGTTTTTGTAACTAGCTATTCTTTAAAAACAGAGGTCTGTTTGCCTGGTATTCATTATAAATTTAGTCTTTTCTCTAAGTGACAGTGAAAAAGATTGTTCCACTACACAGATAAAAAAAGGTACAGAACAGTCAAAAGGTATTATCAAATACAACAATCATATTCATATAAGCTTATTTCATACATATGCATACAATGTCTATACACATACATATGTATAAATTATATATACGGTTGCACACGAGTGTAATATAAAAGACACAGTAAAACAGATTGACATTTGTCTCATCCACTATGCCATCACATTGTTAGGCTTTATAAAAAGCCCAATATTGCTTAATCTAAAGTATGTAAGCTTAAAAATAGGGTTATTTAGAATGAAAAAATTACATTAGCAGTCAGGATAAAGCTTATAAATATTATCAATTTAACAAGAAGAACATGATTATCAAAATTAAATCAAAATGTTTTCTTAACAGTTCTAAGCACCTTTCTTGAGAAAGAAGAGCTGAAGATGTTTCATCAGGCTTTCTTCCTCCATCTTCATGCTCAAAGATCTGCTCTCTCACGCTGTTTGGGTTTTCATTTTCATTCTGAGTAAGTTTTTGCAGAGGGAGAGAAGACAAAAAGAACAGAAATCCTGTCATGCCAAAGTCAACATACTCTTCTTGTATGCAGTAGAACACGAAACTGAAAACCTAAATTTTTTTTTGTGTTTTTTGAATAAAACTTCTGCACCAAATTGCAGATCAAGAAACACTCCTCCAAAGTGGAAAAAAATAACCAAATAAAAACAAAACAGGAAATCAAAGGCAGGGCCTATTAGAACTTTGTTATGCTGAATAAACAGCCCTTGGATATTCTGTTGGTGTTGCTATAGCAATATGAAAATATGACTTTATCTAGGCAAATAGCTACAGTAACAAACCCCACCTTCAAGCTGTTAAACTACCTTCTCTTTACCTGAAGTGAAAAAAATACAAAATATGCCTACCGGTACCACCTTTTGATTCTTAAACCTGTTCTGTTTAAGTAATACCCAACATCTTTTATGAAAATACATTACATGAAAAGATTAACAGCAAAAGAAATCCTACTGGTTTGACATGCCACAGCTGCCAAGAAAGTCAAAGTCCATATTTACCTCTGTTTGTGTGCTGCTGTTTTGAAGCTCACAAGCCAGCTTCTCTCTTCCGGGAGCAGAACGCTGTTTTAATGATTCCAGTTCTTCTAAAAGCATTCTCTCTCTCTCTGCAACCAGGCTGTCATTTTCCATTGAGACATGCTAAGAAAGAAGTGTTAGAGAGGCACACACAAGTTTTTAAGCTTCTCAGTGAGTCCTGTCACTTCTAATTTTTTACATATTTTGCACAATGAAATCTCAGTCCACCTCTTTATATGGTTACAAAGACACCGAAAGCTTTATATAATGGAATACAGCTAATAAATACTTTTGGCATCTTCCATCTTCAAGATTTTAATGCCATTTTTATGCACTTTATAAAACAGAGGTTACAACAAAAACTGGAAGGAATTTCTGGTTATTACATGTTTTGCACAAGAAAAATCAGATGAAAATAAATTATTTTTATAACAAGCCTACACACACCCTCTTTTAAAAGACCTAGAAGTATTCATGGCTTAAACACAGCATACACGTTCCCATGCAGTTCTTATGGATAAACATCCTTGGCATTAAAAATTAGAATAAAGCCAGTAGCATAAGTTCTACTTAATGCTTTTAACTAGTTTTAGGAATTTGCAATCCCTGCTGAAAGACGCAATTGCAAACTGACAAAGAGATAAAATGAGAAAGGATGCATATACTGAAAGGAAAGATTATCAGGCTAGACACTTGCTAAGCATTTAGGAGAAACATACAACTGACATTGCTGGAAAAGACCCCTAGGATACAAGTAATCTTCAGATTACCCATCTCACTGAGCCCAAACTTAAACAGAACAGGACCAGGTCTGGATAAGGTCTGAAGGAACATGAAGCTCTGTTTTAGAACTCGCTGATTACTGTTTCACATGTGCTTCTGTAATGATACATTGCTGAACATAAATCAGACCAAGAAAAATTCTTCTTGATTCTGTTTACTTTACTTTTTGAAGGAAGAAATCATAGAATCATAGAATAGTTAGGGTTGGAAAGGACCTTAAGATCATCTAGTTCCAACCCCCCTGCCACAGCAAGGCCATAAAGGACATTTTTGAAGACTAAATAATCAAGATAAATTATTGCATTTCATTACCATACCTGCCATAGGGTTTGATCTGGCGTAGAGTGACTGCAAGTTAAGTTTAAAAGGCAAAGAAACAGTGTTGTTTCCCACCAAATCTCACAGATCTTTTTTAATTCCAACATCCTAAGAACTTTATCTCCATGCAAAAAAACCCCACCAAAAAAAGGGAGAAAGCCACCAATACAGTTCAAGTTCAGACTTCCGGGGGGATGAGGAAAAAATGAAGAACTATACAGTATTTACAGTATTTCTAGCCGTGGCTGGTGGCTTCACTGATGTAAACAGATGTTAGCCTGTATCCTGTGCAAGACCATGTACCTGCAAGGTGTCATGGCTTACAAGGCACCTGTGCTCACCCACTCACTCTCCTGGCTGCTGTGCAACACTGCAGGTTTTCTCCAGGTTTACAGAATTCAAAATTGATCCATCACTGACTGAACTTTGAAAACAAGAAATATGCCCTTTACATATATGCATATATGTGTTTGTATATATACACACACGGATAATGTGTGTGTGCACACATGGGTATGTACACATGCATACAGTGAATATATGTGTGCTTCTATTTACAGGGATACAAGTATAAATAAATACAAATCTGCCTGATGTCCCTTTGTTACTCAATGAGTTAACATGGGTTAAACTCCGTATTACCTCAGCTAATTGCACTTTAAGACTCTCAAGCTCTGCTAAGAGTTGCTCTTGATTTTCTTTTTGACGTTCCATTTGCTGCATGTGCCCTTGCCTCAGTAATTCCGTTGCCTGCTGATGTTCCTGATATTGCCGTACCAGCTCCTGTCTCATGTCTTCCAAACGTTCCTCATATAACAACAGCTGACTTGATGTTTCTGTGTCTGATGCTGTCATCTCACTGTACCGCTGAAATAGTGGAATTATTTTAGCATTTTATGTCCAATAACAGTTTCTAGTAAATATTTAAATAAATTTTAGGAAATACTTTCAGAAATTAAAGTAACCAATTATGAAAGCATTACCTTTGTGCCTGCCTCCTGGAAGGTCCAGGCTTAGAATTATCAATTTAAAAGAAAAGCTTTTAGAAGTAACTGTGAACAGTGTTACTTTAACTCATGTTTTTTAGCTGGTGAAAATCTCAACAGAAAATACAGCAGCAGACATACATGTGTGTGAGTATGTGTATAACAACAGAAGTCTGAGAGAGCAGTATCATTCAAAACAGGAATATTACATTTTATCCCTGTCAAGATAATACAAGATCAGAATGTTTAACTGCTACACAAATTTGAAAGTGTAATTTTTGCTACAAAAAAGCTGAGGATAAAAATGCAGAGTCAAAATTTATGACTGCTTTTTACTGTATTTATTCAACCTTACCCCCACCCCATGTCTGTAAAATGTTATCTGTGTATCTTAGAAATTACTTTTATCATTTCTGTGTTCATCTGATATCCTTTATCACAAGGGACTCAAACTCTTTAAGAGCTATTTGCAATCTGTTCCTTGTATAAACACTAGAATATAGCCTAGCTTACAAAAAACCTTATTACAATTTACGGCTTGCAATACAGTTTTATCCACGAAATGGAATAATTTATTTTCATGTAACCAGTGTCATATTCCTTTCCTCACAGCATAACATAATACTACGGTAGTCGGGCAGAACACAAGGAAAGGGTAGATAATTTAGGTTTAAAGTTGTCAGTCCTTTGAAAGGAAAATACTCAAATGAAATGTTTATCTTAATTACTTTCTCTGTAGTATTCATTCTTCCCATTGAAATGAAGCTTCAATGCACTGGAAAGATTATTCAGATATGGTGTTACATGCTGCCAATTACTTTCTTAAGAACACTTACCGGTGTTTCTTCTGCCGTAAGCCCTTCAACATGAGACAGAAGTTCTTCAGAAATCACTGATTCATGTGTGATCTGTCCTAATACACAACTAGGCTTGCTATTTGAACGAAGCTGTTCCCCAAGCGAGTTGATCTCACCAGACTCTTCACCGAGTTCCTTGCAAAGTGACTTCAATTCTTCATTCTTATTCTGTTTTCCTGCTGCTTTTCTAAAAGGGCTGTCAACCTCTTCCTCACTATACTGCTCTTTGATTTCAAAATGCATTCCCTGTTGATATACAGTTTGTGTTTCTGCTTCTTCCTTCTGCCAAGCAACTGCTGACAATTCAGTTTGTTTGGCAAATTCTACACTCATTGTCACAATTACCTGAATAAATAAGAAAAGACTGTATTAGCTTATGCTTCACAGAAACCTCATTACTATCAATAACATAAGTACTAAAAATTCTGAACTATCATTTCTTTCCCCCTAGAAGAAAACAGACAGGTAAAAGAACAGAGATACATTGCCAATCTCATCAACAGTCACATCTTAAAATGCAGACATGCTGCATTTAAAGTAATTTAATAAACTATGATGCCATTTTCAGTTAAAATATATTATTTAGCATAGAATTATATAGTTCTGTTTTAAAAAAGATTCTATCAGGTGGCTTGTAAAAGTCCTGGCATACTGACACAAGTTCAGCTGTGCTAAGTCTCCTCTATCTAACCAAGCATCCTTTGTAAACTTTTCACTGACATAAAATTTTGGGCTGTACCAAGACAGCAGAGCCATGTGCTTGACACTCAGCACAGGAATTTTCCTTGACCAGAAAGAAACTTCCACTGGCATTAAAGAGATACAATTGCAGTCACAACAGGCTGGTTGTGACTACTAAGTGTCTCCTTCTAACACAAATAAAGCCCTTTTCCAACCACGTGAGCCATTCTTTTCTAGATTTAGAATGCAGCCATTTACAGCATAAGCTACAAAAAGTGTAAAAAATTAGAATAATAAATACAGAAGTTTTACACTTGAAAACACCTCACTCTCCCTTTCAAGAAAATGTGAGTTTGTCTTTCGAACTTAAATTGCTCTTAGGAAACCAACAGCCAACACGTACTTTGTTTTCCAATAAAGAAGGGCTTTCTTGGCAGCAGATGAGAGAAATTAAACTTCTACTTCAGAAACGTGGATTACTTAAATTAATGTGATCACCCAGTGCTGGCTATAACTTCTTAACTCTGACTGCAAACTTTTTTAAGCAGCACTCCTTTATTTTTTCCAATGTTTAATTTATGTTCATATGATTTTTATTTACACCACAAAATAATGAAAGCAGCAATATCTTTTCCTACTGCAAAGAATTTAAAACTATTTTGGAAGTAAAAAAGTAAGTAAATCCACAGTCATTTTAATATATTCTACTCATAAAATCTTAATTTTATTTCTCACATTTTAGAGAAAATCATCTGATCCAAATAAAAGCTATGCACTATCATAGAGGTTGTTAGCATATGCTATTGCAATTGTCTGACTCATCAGAAATGGCAAATAAAAATGACTGTATCTTACAAACGTAAAGTACCAAAATAAAAATAATACCTTTGCTATTTCTTCTTCTAATCGTTCTTGGTACTGTTTTTCTAGCAACTGAACAGCATTCAGATCATTCTGCATTTCAATTTCACTAGGAAGCTGTAAAAAAAAAAAAAAAAAAACCAAACAAAAAAAATGTAATTTTTGTAACAAAACAGAACTGGATAAAAGACATATCCTTTAAAATTAATTTCAAAATTTGAGTCTGCAGCAACTCTTCTTCCAACATTACTTTTACTGTCAAATGCAGAGAAAACAGGTGAGAAAGCACAGGATCACAGTACAAAACAGCATCACTATTTTTCAAAACGCAGAATTCTTGATCCATTTTTCAAGCAGTACTAGGGGAGGAATGTATTTGGTCTCTTCCATTTGCATCTGGTTTTCAAGATCTTTGGGATTACTTTTGCAATATTTCTCCTGAATTGTGCAGTCAGACTTTCAAAAGTACTAAGATTTCACTTAAATCGCTCTTTTTTCTTAACTAGTGTTTAAAGGAAAAAGAAAGTCATGATCTTTTAAAGATTCCTGAAGAAATCCCAGAAATTGAACATTAATTTTCTTTCACTTCTGTAAGAAACAGCCTAAACCAAATGTCTTTTTTTAATCTTATAAATAAGATTTTAAAAAAGTAAAACCCAGGACCAATAAAAGAAGTTTTATTGCACATAATTCCCAGAAATATTTCTCAGGAAAATTTTAATATTTTTCCTCTAACATGGACTAACAGCAGTCTGAGTAGTACTAAGATGATAATTATATGATACCTCCAATGCTTCATCTGTTCTTTGCTGATGAAGATTTTCAGTGCACTTCACCTTCCCAAAGACTTCTTTTAGTTTTATTTCTGGATTTGTGGATACACTAAAAAGGCAGAAGAAACAAATGACTTAATTCAAAGCTGTGTGAGAATATTTTGTGTTCAATAACTACAGACAGCAAGATGAAGACAAAAGCACCTCTTTGAGTCATAAGGATATGTAAGAAACCAGAATGGGTATGTATATGAAGCCATAAAACCACCTAGAAAGTGGTTATATTTATTTTGGTTCTTTAAATTGATGTTTATCAACAGATTCACTTCTTCCTTTCATTCCTGTGCTATATAGCGAGGCATACATACAAAAATAGAAAGAAATATAATATGATTCATTTTATATTTAAATAATAAAAAGCAGAAATATATTCAGAGAATGTCTTTTCCAACAAACTGCTCTATATACTCAGAATGCTATAAATCAGTCAAAACCAAAATAATACCACACATCATCAAAATACACTGCCAAAAGCATAAGATGCAGTATCAAACTACCTAAAAAAATGTAACTCCTCTAGAATTTGTGATCTGCTACTACAAAGAAACACATACCTTGCTAGAAGACAGCGTACGAACCAGATGAAGTTAGAAGATAAGCTCATTGTTTGTGAGACAACCTAACTACACTATGGTTTTACAGACAGCATGAAGCTTTTCTTTTGCTCAAATCTGGGAGCTGGTTTTAGATAATCCTGAAATGGAGTCCAGAGCAGTAATTTTACAACACTTGAAATGTTTTAAACTGCAAAAAGCAGCCAATTATTTTTCGCATTCATGTTTAATTTGATGAATGTAGAGTAGCAACTGTTTTCTCTGATGTTGCAATAGGATATACAACCAGATGAAAATAGGGAAGTGAAAGATAACACGGAGGGATTCTATACTTACACTGCAAATAAAAGACAGACTAGGGACAAAGTGGGCCCTCTCCGGAACATATCAGGAGAACTGGCTACCCTGGATTTGGAGAAGGCTGAGGTTCTTAATGACTTCTTTGCCTCGGTCTTCACTGGCACATCCTCTGACCATACTGCCCAAGTCTTGGAAAGTAGACACAGGGACTGTGAGAATGAAGATCTTAGGCTTAATGTAGGAGAGGATCTGATATGAAACCATCTTAAGAACCTGAACGTGCACAAGTCCATGGGACCTGGTGAAATCCATCTGCAGGTCCTGAAGGAGCTGGCAAATGAAGTTGCTAAGCCACTGTTCATCATATATTAAATATCATGTCAGTCAGGTGACGTTCCCGACGACTGGAAAAAGGGAAATACAACCCCCATTTTCAAGAAGGGGAAAATGAATGAGCCGGGGAGCTACAGACCTGCCAGTCTCTCCTCCATGCCTGGCAAAATCTTGGAGTGATTCTCCTGGAAGGCATGTTAAGGCACATGAAAAACAACAAGGTGGTTGGTGACAGCCAGCACGGCTTCACTAACATGGCTACATCCTGCCTGACCGATTTGGTGGCCTTTTATGCTGGGGCTATGGAACCGATGGACAGAGGTAGAGCAGTTGATGGCATCTACCTGGACTTGTGCAAAGCATCTGACACTGTCTCACATGACATCCTTGTCTCTAAATTGGAGAGACGTCAATTTGATAGGTGGATAAAGAACTGGCACGTTGGCTGCATTCAAAGAGTTGTGCTCAATAGCTCAACGTCCAGCTGGAGGCCACTAATGAGTGGTGTCCATCAGGGATTGGTGTTGGGACTGGTCTTGCTCAACATCTTTGTCAGTGACATGGACAGTGGGATTGAGTGTGCCCTCAGCAAGTTTGCCGATGACACCAAGCTGTGTGGTTCGGTCGATATGCTGGAGGGAAGGAATGCCATCCAGAGGGACCTTGATACACTTGTGAGGTGGGCTGATGCCAACCTGATGAAGTTTAACCATGCCAAGTGCAACGTCCCACACGTGGGTCGGAGCAATCCCAGGCACAGCTCCAGGTTGGGCAGAGAAGAGATTAAGAGCAGCCCTGCAGAGAAGGACTTGGGGGTGGTGGTCAATGAGGAAATGAACATTAGCCGGCTGCAGTGTGCGCTCGCAGCCCAGAAAGCCAACCGTATCCTGGGCTGCATCACAAGGAGCGTGACCAGCAGGTCGAGGGAGGTGATCCTGCCCCTCTACTCTCCTCTTGTGAGACCTCACTTGGATTACTGTGTGCAGTTCTGGTGTCATCAACATGAAAAGGACATGGAACTGTTAGAACAAGTCCAGAGGAGGGCCACAAGGATGTAATGGGATTGGAGCACCTCTCGCATGAAGACAGGATGAGAAAGTTGGGACTGTTGAGCCTGGAGAAGAGGAGGCTGCGTGGAGACCTCATAGCAGCCTTCCAGTATCTGAAGGGGTGCTATAAGGATGCTGGGGAGCAACTCTTCATTAGGGACTGTAGTGAGAGGACAAGGGGTAAAGGGTTCAAACTTAAACAGGGGAAGATTAGATTGGATATGAGGAAGAAATTCTTTACTGTGAGGGTGGTGAGGCACTGG
>JAOEHX010016199.1:9648-23423 GCA_025448015.1 Bolborhynchus lineola | reverse complement strand
CCTGGGCAACCCATTCCAGTGCCTCACCACCCTTACATTGAAGAATTTCTTCCTCATATCCAATCTAAACTTCCCCTGTTTAATTTTGAACCCGTCACTCCTTGTCCTATCACTACAGTCTCCAATTAAGAGTCCCTCCCCAGCATCCCTATAGACACCCTTCAGATATTGGAAGGCTGTTATGAGGTCTCCACGCAGCTTTCTCTTCTCCAGGCTGAACAGCCCCAACTTTCTCATCCTATTCTTCATACATTATTTTACTCTTTTCCCCAGGTTTTATTTCTTTTCTCTTGGAATAGTTTACCACTAATATTATCCAAGGAATTCTGTCCAATTTTCCTCGGACTTTTAGCACTGTCATTCTAGAATTTTGATTAATTTTTTTTTTTTACAAATTGGTCTTAAGAGTAGAAATCATTTAGGTGCTCCTAATAGCTCACTATCAGTGCTTTTTTAACTGATATTTACAGCTTTCTCTGAAGCTACACAAGGGTCTTAGTGGTCCTTACCATATTATTAAGTTTCTCAGTTGCCACAATTGTGCGTGTTTTATGATGTCTTCAGGGAGGTGGAAAAGAATGATTTATCAAGGTCAGGTCTTATAGTCATTGACTGATTTTTAGTTTGGGTATTAGAAAAATTGTATCTGTGTGAGGAAGTAGCTGCTGAGGTGTTTCATTCAAATGTCTTACTGAAAAGCATGTCTAGTCTAGCAGCTGGACTCATATGAGGTGTTCACAAGCTATTATATTTATTGAACTTTTAAAAAATTCATATTAAAACCCTATTGCATGCAATTATTCATTTGTTTTCTCCCATTGCACTTCAGAAATTGCTTTAAAATGTATTTCTTTAGAGGTCTGAATCTTCAGATTTCATTTCTTTGAAGAGCTGTGGGTCAATCAGAACCCCCTTTCATCCAGCAGTGCACGCACAACCTTTTTTAAAATAAGGAAAATAGTTTCATTTGCACAATGTTCTTTGTGTTATATTTTAAAGTCTTCATCAGACTTATTTCTTCCTGGTTTTCTTGTACAAATCTATATAGTTACAGAGTAATTTCAACTGGAAAGGACCTCAAGACTTCTTTATTCAAACTTTTCATGCAAAGCAGGGCCAGCTACAAGGTCAGCTCAAGCTGCTCAGGGCTTTATCTACCTGAATCTTGAAAACTTCCAAGGATGGAGACTACACACCCCATCTGGCAGCCTACTCCACTTTCCTTAGGTGAATTTTTTTCTCTTATGTCCACACCTTAGCAGCCATAGTCTTCTGCTGTGAAGAGTCCACCTCAGTATTCTCAGTAACCAGCATAATGGTATGGGCCAGATACTGTTAGGTCACCTTGAAGCTTTCTCTTCCCCAGACTGAACAAGCCAAATCTCCTTAAGCCTCTCTTCCCAGGACAAATTCTCCAGTCCGTGTTCACCCTAGAGGTTCTCTGCTGAACTTGCTTCAGTTAATTGACATTCTTCCTGTGCTGGCTGATCCAAAAATGAAAGGGATTACTAGATGTGCTCTCATGAGTGCTAAGTACAGGGAGATAAATTCTCCCTTGGACATCCTGGCTGTGTGCCTATGAATATCACCAAGGACACAATCCTGGCTTATGCACAGCATTTATCTTTTTTCAGTCACTGCTAACTTTGCCTGCTCTTTACTACTTTTTCAAAATAATGAAAACCTCCTGATAAAAACTGTCTAGTTCTCTTGGCACCCTGAATGCAGTCTGTCAGGTCACAGGTACTTCTGTGGGTTGAGTTCCCATGCATGGTCCTCCTGCTTACCTCCTTGAACACTTTCACTACACACAGAGGCCTGGGAGAATTTGTTGGTGATGCAAGGAAGACATCAAAGTGATTCAGCCTTATTTGTGTCTGCTGTTATCCCATCTAGCTTGCACACAAAACAATACAACCATGCTTTCTTTGCTAGGCTTTTGCTATTAATAAAGCACTAGGAGCTTTTGTTGTGCTTGCTGTTCCTTGCAAGTATGAACTCTAAGAGAGCCCTTCTCTAGGCTTTCTTCATACCGTGTGTGTGTGTCTGGGAAATATCACTATAGTGCTCCCTTGTAACTTGTTCCTGCTTCCCCCTCCTGTGTACTACTTTTATGCAGTGAAAAAGTCATGAGTTGCATGTCAAAATGATCTGCTAATCTGTTTCTTTTCCTGGTTATTGGGAGGGGACTATTCTTGAGCTAGGAAGAGAGTGCTGTCAATGACCTGCCAGCTTTTGCAAACTCTTTTGCCCTCCATAGCTCCCTCTCACTGGATCAGTCCTACCAGTTTCTTGAATAAGCTAAATTATTGATCTCTAAAGTCCAGGGTCAGTAGTCTGCCACTTGCTGCCTTCTCTTCCTTCCCCTGGGGATCTTGAACTCATCAATTTCATGGTCACAGCAGCCAAAGCTGCCATTGATTATCTTCCCAGTCAGTCTGTCCTCATTAGTGAATCCACTTGTGTATTGCCTTCATTTACTTTCACCAGGGAGCTAGTCCTGACACTTTCCCAAAAATCTGCTCAATTGCTTGGGTCTACCTGTGTTGCCATTCCAATAGATTGCAATAAGGTGAAAATTCCTCCTAAGAGTCAGGGTCTATGATTTAGAGACCTTAAGTTCTTTGAAGAAGACTTTTTATGCTTTCTTATCCTGATAGGTAGTCACTACAATTTCCTACCATAATAGCACTTTTACTGGCATCTCCTTTGATCATGACTTAATCCTCCTTTGAGCCTGATCCTTATGGGAAAGGGTGAGGAGAATCTTTGAGAAAAACCCATTATTAGTAGGTTGACTAACTGCCACTTTTATAATTTGACAATCGGTCTTAAAGACTAACCATGTCTTAACAGTTTGTAAATTTTGTGAATACTTTACAGTGTCTGTAATCCTAAACCTCCTTATAGCATGCTTGTATCTGTTTACTAAGTAAAAATCTAATACCTGTGTAGCCTGTCCCTAACTTGCTTTTAATGGGAACTCTGGAAAACGTAGTCTAAGCATCTGCTTAAAATTATATGCCTGTTTAAATACTTTATTCTGTGGAGGTCTTTGTGTAATATACTCCTTTCCAACAGCACTTTCTGCATTCCCTTCTCATGATTCCTCTTAAAAATTCAGAGAAAAAGACACAGAGTGGCATTTGGAATAATTATTGCAGCAAGAGGACACCTTCCATGTCCTCCTTTTAAAAAAGAAGTTAAGAAACTATTTGGTTTAGTAGTCAGGTAACACAGTGACTCATGAACATACAGTAACATGACTGAATTTTGTAATTAATATTACTAAAAATTTGATGATAGTCTGGAAGGTAGTTTGAAGCAGCATTGAGTAGAGTGTTTTCACATTGCTGCTTACGAAAGATTTTACTCATTTTGTTTCTCAACATTGCCAAATCATCTAAACCACACAATACAGCACTCATCATGCCTTGTTATTACTATTTGAATTCATCAGCACTTTCTTATTCTTCACATTTTATTTCATATTTTCTTGAAAATCTTCCCATAGTTCAGGATGTCACTTAACTACAGAGTGGGTTTTCACATGACGTCTTGATCTTCTCTTACATACATGGGGTAAGAACAGAAATAACAGTGGTGGTAGACTTCCTTCATGGAACAGGAAAATCTAATTTATTTACAGTTGTGGGGTTTGTTTATAGCAGTGAATTAACGTTTTGTTCCATGCAGTGCAATTTAAATTCACTTTTCTGTAATTCTCCTTTTTATAGATGCAAATAATTACTATGTGAAAAATGATCACATAGTAGAAAATTGTTAAATGAACAATCTCATTTTAAACATATTCATTTCATTAGCTATCATTTATTTGAGAGGACTACACTGTGTTACAGTGTGTACCCTGGGGAGCTAGAAATCCATTGGTGTAGGGGTTTTGCACAATCCATTTATTTAATTTTGCCATGAATTTTAGCAGATCCTGGTGCTTCATAAGCATGTAAGCCATTTATTTTATGGGAATAATTTTATTGCCCAAGTGCCTTTGGTTTTTGTCACTCCATAGCTGAGGAGTGTTCACAGAACTGTAATACCAACAAATACATGGATGGATGTAATTAACTATTTCTTTGTCAGTTCTAGTGAAACTTAAGTCTCAATATATGTCACGTGAACTTGAGTCGCATCCACCACAAGAGGATTTTATTCTCAAAGATGGGTCTAGATGAAAACGACCTTCTTACACTTTGAAGGCAAGAGAGGGATAGTCAGTAAATTACAGCTAGCCACCAAATATAGTTTTTATGTCTAATGGCCCTTTCAAAGTCTTTCGTCTTAACATCTTTCTTCTGCACTGGTAGAAGGGGGTGTTATACTGTCAGTTTTGTGTGCTGCCCCCCTCACTAATGCTTTCCTGCACTTTCACTTCTACTGGGGTATCTGAGGCCATGAGACTTATTTCAAACATTTTCCCCTGTATACACCTGTACCACAGGTTGCATTGCGTATCAGCACTGCCATTTTAGTAGCATTATGTTCCACAGATGAGATTATCTTGAGACATCTATTGAAATGGATTAAGTTCACAATTTGAGCTGAAATGAGGAAAAGGAGTGTTCCTATCTAAACATGACCCGATATGCTGAAGCACAGTAACAGTCAGTGCAGACGTAATAGCTTGGCTCATGTATCACTTCAGCAACAATACAGAGTAAAAGTTGACCATGTAGTCAATAGGTTTGCAGGAGTTTTGGTTGGGCATTGATGAAATCTGCTGGAAAAGGAGGCAAGGGATTTATAAGGTAAACCTGTTACTAGTTTTTGTGGTTTAATCTCAGCCAGCAACTAAGCCCCACAGAGCCACTTGCTCATTCCCCACCTGGTGAGCTGGCGGGGAGGGAATCAGAAGATAAAATTGAGAGAACTCATGGGCTGAAATAAAGACAGTTTAATAAGTATAAGCCACATACACAAGCAAAAGACACCAAGGAATTAATTTACTAGTTTCCATCAGCAGGCAGGTGTTCAGCCATCTCCAAGGAAGCAGGGCTTTATCATGCATAATGATTACTTTGGAAAATGAGCATCATCATTCCAAATGTTCCCCCTCCTTGCTTCCCTCTGTCCTCCAGCTTCATGCACTGAGCATGATGTCATATGGTGTGGAATATCCTTTTGGCCAGTTGGAATAAGCTCTTCTGGCTATGTCCCCTCTCAGCTCTTTGTGCACCCCCAGCTGCTTGCTGTTGGGGGTAGAAGCAGAAAAGATTTTGACTCTGTGTAAGCACTGCTCAGCAGTAAATAAAACATCCCTTTGTTATCAGCACTGTTTCCAGCACAGATACAAACCCTAGCACTATACCAGCTACTATGATGAAAATTAACTCTATCCCAGACAAAACCAGCACACAAGCGTTGTCATATTTCATGTTGTTTTACAGACATTATTAAGGAATCCTAACTCAATGATACCACAGTTCAATATCTTCCTGAGATATTAAGCCAGTATTTTTCATCTCTGCTGAGTCTTCTACTGTTTTTGATAAAGTTCAGGCTTCTTGTCAAGAAAAAGAGACAGGTTCTTTTAATGATCCTACAACGTCATGATACTATTGGGAAGTTCCTTCTTTTTCTTAAAGAACAACTTCCTGTATACATATTTCTTTGTTGAAAGCCCGGCTATTGCTTTGCATGTGTGGCTGCTTTGCAAATTAGCCATACTAATAAAGTGATAACATTGTTACAAACCAGGAAATATAAAATTAAACAAGTATAGCAAATATGTCTAATAAGCAGAATAAAAGATATTCCAGTTTCTTCTTAATATCTGCTCATAAATTTTACATCTGCTTTACCAAAGCAAGATTTGGGCTAAAATAATTGTTGCTATTTCTGTTAATTTTGCTAGAACAATGATCCCAGGAATTATACAGAAACTACAAGATATGAATCATATCTTCATTTTAGAAAAATCTAAACATTTGTGATTGTTTAGGGTTTTTTAATACCAAAGTGTAATCTTCTTGAATAGGTAGTTTTCAGTTGTGTTTATTTTGGGGCATTACATAGAATGTTTTGAGCTTGTGCTACATTTTTTCAGACATGATGTTGGAAAAACCCATATATTTCAAAATGGCCTAAGATTGGTTGTTAATGCTTGCCTGTATTTAAGCAGCTCTACAGTTAACTTTTTTTCTCTATAATAATAATATACTCCCTAGTTCTTCTTTCCTTTAATAAGATGTGCTTAGGACATCCATCACACCTGAAAGAAACTGAAACCAGCATTTTGTTTGTTCTGAAAGCCAGGATAATCACTTCAGTCACTCTTTTTCATTTTGATACTGCATTTTTGTAGTATACTTAGTAAACCAGGATGTATCAAGGGGAGACAGACTTCAGGTATGTAATTCTTTACTGTATTTTCTCACAGCAAATAAGAAATTGAAAATTTTTTCAGCACTTTTTTCTTAATTTAAATTCTTCAATTAAAACTAACAATAATGCCCTATACTTCTAAAATGTTTTATTTATTAATACACACTTGGTACATATTATCTTTTCAGGTACAGTGTTGAAGCTTCTCCAGGTTTAACACAGACATCATACATGCTTTAGGAAATGAATTTTGAAGTTTTATGATTTTGTGTAAACTTTTGTTCTTTGAAATCACCACTCTTCAGGTTTTTGTGGTTGGATTAATTTTGGGGTTTGCATTGGGGTTGTTCTCTGTTTGTTTTGGTTGTTTGGGGTATTTTATGTTTTTCTATAGTTCTGGTCTTTAATGGATCTTAGCAAACATCTTTCCCTTTTCTTTTTTCTCCTTCAGTTTGCTTCTCTGTGCAATTTAGAAACATACCTTTGCCGCAGATACTTTCATTCAGGCTCATAACCCTTTGCAAATTATTATAAATGTCTTGAATGTGATCATAAAAGCATACAATAGATGCATTCTTTTCTTTTTTGTTAGGTTTTGCTATGTGAAAAGCAGATACTTCTCTTTTATCCTGTTTTTGGTTTTAGTGTACTGTTGCAAAGACTAAAATAAAATAACACACACGCCTCTCCCCCAAACTTTCTAGAGCCCTCATTCCAGCTGTTCAGGGGCTTCTTTATGGAATCAATGAGGTTACAACTTCTGACTTTGTTAAACTTTATCTTAAATTTTATTTTTATTTTTAAATTTGCCTAAAAGGGAGGGTCATGTGATGGAACTCTGCTGTATTTCTTTGTCTTTTCACATTTATTAAATTTGGATAGCCTATGTCTTTTAAGCATAGCATTAACTTAGTGATGTGATGGTGTACCTGAATAAAAATATCCTTTTATATGAAAAATTAAAAGGAATGCTTACAATCATAAACCAAATGTAACATATTATGAAATTTCTCTAGCAAAGTTTCTCATGATTGGATCCCTAGCTCTAAATCAGACTGAGCTATGCAGAAATGTTATTTTCAGTCCATTCTGAGTGTGCTTGGTTCTTTTTTTTTTTTATGTTGCTGTAAGCCATTATCATTTGCAGGGGAAGATAAAGCACAGTGTGAGCTGAGTGAAACAAGCTTTTATTTGCAGGATAATCTCCAGATTATCCTGGGTTCATTAGGCAGCTGGGAAGGTGCTCTCCAGGGGTGGATTGAATATCTGACCTTCAAGACACATTCCCTTTCTTTTTCCTTTGGGTATCAGTGAAGAACAATTGTTTAAGAGAAACACAAATAAATTCCTCTAAACCTGCCTCTATTGAATCGACATTTGCGAACATGGGAAATCATTTTGAGACAGCCTGAGCAGTGTCTCTAGAAGTGTTTAAGGTAAGGTTTGATAAGACTGTTATTACATACACCTCCCTTATTGAAATAGCAGATGAAGGAGTTTTACTTTCCCTGAAAAAATAGACATCCCATTTGTGTTTGGCATTTTGTCAAAGCATGTGTTAACTGCAGGCACAAAGTAAGTTGTAAATATGTTAAGGTTCAGCTTCTTGTATATCTACATAAGCAGAAAAAATACTTTAAGATGTGTTTTAAAAGTACGAAAATATTTACTAAAATAAACAGGAAATATTTCTTCTGTTTGCAGCAAACTTGTTTTAATAGATTACAGCAAATAGTGTGTCTTTGTGGTGTTGAATATTTCTTGTTTGACAATTGTTTACATGTATCTGCATATTGTGTGCAGGCCTAAGGTAGTCCTTTCAGGAAGTAGGAAGTTTTCAGAAGTTTGATTATAGAGTTTTCACATATTTCTGTAAACCAACAACCAAAGAGTTGAACATTTTTGTAATGCAGGTAGCAAAATCATATATAAGCTAAAAGGAACATGAGTCAAATGATGCATCTGGCAGCAATTTAGTAAATGCTTAAACAGTGTTGAAATATGGACTTACACTTGTCACACTAAGATCTGTTAAAGGATCTTGAATGCTGAAGAGACACATAATAAACCTGTACAAAATCTCATGGAAGATCTTGATGACAATCGTGGTTCATGGTCTATCCTTATATACTGCTGACTGCATGCTACCCATATTCCTCAAGTTCACAGTAATTTAGCAACACTTATGGCTACTGATGTAAGGCACTTCTGAATTTTGGATATCACGTTATGGTGGTCACAACCTCCTCCTTTAGATCGTAGATGATATTATATTAATTAGTGTAAATTTTCAGAATCTGATTGACTTCAGAAGTGCTTTTCATTTTTCTGGAAGGAGAATTCAGTGTTCCTTTGAATTTTTTCTGCTGTTTATAAATTACACAATATGGGGAAAGTAAGAGAATAGTCATACTGTTGCCAAATGCAAAATGTTGCATATTCTGTGATTGAGTCGTCAAAACTTAATATGTAACCTTTCTGCTAACCTAGCTTTCAATGATAATTATCCGATATACAGGTGAATCACACTCTCTTAAAATAGAATTAATGAGCATTTCCATTGAGGGTGCAATCTACTAGATTATTAAAGAGCATCTGTGTTCTTTCAATTATGGTAATTTCACTGTTTTAAATAGTGTTTTACATTTCCTGATGGGAATGTAACTATACTCAGCATATGCTTATTAAACCACTTATCAAACGTAGTTGTATTAATAAAACCCAAAGTGTGTCATTGCGTTCTATGTTCTCAAAAATTTCAAAATACAAGCTCCAAAAGCAGGAAATGAGTTCCAGACACAGGAGCAGCCTATTCAGGATAGGTCATGCCCAAGTACTGGGAAGTCTAGATGAGTGCTTTTCATGCTCTATTTCACAGTGTGTTCCCAAAGGATTCACAAACATTAGCCAAGGAAGACCACTGGTGAATGTGTGCATAGATTTGCCCGCGTATGTGGAATTTCCAAAGGATCTATCTATTAATTAAAAGTTATTACAAAACTATGTGTCTTTTTGGTTGCTGTTGCATTTAATAGAGGTGATCAGCAGCTACAGTACTATATTATATTTTGAGGAGCAAGTGCTAACAGTTCCCCTTGTCTTAGAAGATTTTGGAAACAGCCTTAATACCTTGAAAACCAGTCAAGTTTAAGAAGAAAGTTTGAGAGATCTGTCCCAGCAGGCCTGGGCCTATAAGTAAACCTCTTTGGTAGTTGTTCCTATGGGACAGAAACCTATCTATGTCTTGTAAATGCCAGGTAGAACTCAATACTGAAAAGGAGGATGAAGTCTCTGGAGTAAAGGAAATAACCCAAGTTTTTATATGAGTCTTAGAGGCTATGAGGAAGAGCTGCTTAATGAAACTGAAGAAAGGTCTTTGGGTGTCAATGAGTCTGAGCCTAAGGGGAAGAAGACTGGTAAAGGAAAACATGGGACTTCTAGTGGCTAAAAGACAGAGCTACTGTATAATATTTGGGGACCTAGCCAAACTTTTGGATTGTCTCCTTCTGAAACAAAGACCTGAACTATGTTGAAGGATATCATCAGTGGGCTGATGAAGTACTCCAGGAGTGTACAGAAGATGTTTCTAATAATGTTTTCTTTGCAGTAAAATTACTTTTTGCATGGTACATCTCTTCCATGGCAGTCGTCTTGCTTCTCAGTTAGAGGTGCAGCTGTAACCAAGAAAGTCCAGCTGTATCAGATTTGCAGAGCCAGGACTCTGCTATGATCCAGCAGGGAACTCCATGTCCTAAAGATCAAGGTGTACAAAGACAAAGTGGTTTGTGTTGTAGTTTCCATGGTATTTAGAAATGTTAAAAAAGGCTCACCAGATATGTTTGATTTGTGATTTGTCTTATAGTAAGTCATTCTGCTTCTGTCAGATGGCTGTCAGCTTAGTATAGAGGGGTATTGATGTCATTGTTATCCAGGACATGAGGGCACAGCAAAATAAGTATTTTAATTATTTATTTTTTAAGATATGCATACCTGAATGGTATCAATTTGCTTTCAAATATTCTGTAATAGTGTTTATTAAAAAAAAGCAAACAACATGAAAGTACAGCATTCGGGGAGGGAAGTGGGTTGTGGAATCGCAGCAACATGAAAATCTAGATGGTTATTCTGTATCTCCTTGAGGAAGTTCGGCTACTACTACAACCTTTATTGATGATGTTGTCAGGAAGTAAGGAATTATTTTACTGCTTTTGGATAGTCACCATAGTCTACAAAACCATTGAATATGTGCTAATTATATTTACTTCACTTTTGTGATGCTATTATATTAAAAAAAAAAAAAAAAACAAAAAAAAAAACTAACATTTAATAACTTGGCAGTATAACTTTCCTCTTCAAATTTTTAATTTATTCCCCTTCCTTCTCAGAGTTGAGTAGCCCAGAGATAATCCTGCACTTAAAAGCCCCTTGGAATTTACAAAAGTTGTCTTACTGCAGGTATGCTAAAAGGCATGCTCTGAATATTGCCTAATATGTTGTCAGAATTGTTTTACAGCTTCAGTGACCATTTTCATACAATGCTGGGCAGTAGATATATTGTTTCTCCTTCTTCCTCTCTGTACAGTTTCCATAGGACTAGAAAATTCAGAAGGTGAAAAACATCTCTTCTGAAATGTAATTCAAATCCCATTCTTCACTTCTCAGGAATATGTCCTTTACCCATCTGTTCAACTGTGTAAAAACATTTCCAAATTAAGTGAAATAAAAAAGCAAGGGTGAGTCTAGCTATACAATCTGTATAAGATCTTCTCATGAAAGGAAGAAATGTGTTTTCTCTTTAGGTATATTTCTCTCTTTCTCTGGTGGTTTTTAATCGTTATTTGTTTGGTTTTAATGATCCCTTAATGTCTGTTTTATGGAAACACAATAAGGACTGCTACTCTGGGTATGGGAGCAGAAGTTTTTTTGAATCACCACATCAAATTTGTAGGTTAGTAAAAGTACAAAGGAAAGACTTGCTGGGAAAAACTGTCAGAGTGGAAAAATAAAATGTAGAATGTGTTGAATAATGGAGATCCAGTGCCAAGTTAACAGAGTGCTGTCACTGAGCTTGGAGTGGGAATATAGATGCTATGCCAAAGAGAGAAGAGAGGAAAAATCAAAATCTGTCTAAAGTGGACGATACTGTTGCCTCTGAATAACTACAATTTAACAATAATATGGAATTTTACATTTTTTGCTAATGCTTGGTAGAGTTTCCTTTGTTTTCATTTTTCTAGTAAAAATGTTCTGATTATCTGATCTTTCGTACTTACTGGTTGTAACTATAATTGATAGTATCAGTAAGGTAGCTGATTTAGTAAATACAGCAGTCCTAAGATAAAAAGTCCATTAATATAAATGAATTGGCTATGTTAGATGATCAATGATTTGCAAGTGTTCAAACATCCGATATTTCTCATCTTCCTGTCAGGTAATTGTTCTTGCAATACTGGGAAAATTGGTATGAGAGCTGAGCCAAGAAGCATGCCATCCCTAACATGGTAGCAGTCCTGATGAAATTCAGCACCACAAATCCTTTTCAGAATAAGTAATAGAAAATTGCTTTAACATTCAGGTTGCATTTGCACTAATTATAGCTGTTTAATTTTATATAGTTAGAACAATTTTGTTGCACAATAAAGCAAACAGAGCCTTGTTCTCTTGGATTAACACTTTGCAATATAAGTGAGGTATATGGATAATAAAAAGAAGCAACCAAATACATTGTTTAGATTTTTCATGGACTACTGGACATACATAATCTTTGAACCTGCAAGACAACATAATTTGGTATCTTCATTTTACAGCTGGTTGAATTAAAACATTGGGAAGTGCCATTAGGGTTTTTTCATTAATTGCTTCACCCACAGAGTCCTGGAAACAATAAATCACTTTTATTAGTGATAAAATGATGTTTATTATAATCTCAAAAGCAGTTTCATGCAAGGACAGTTTATCACTACAAGTGTTGTCTTACTGTATGATGATATAAGCCAAGTTATGAAAATTAGAGAGGGTTGTTTAGAATGCTGCAGAACTAAAAGAAAAAAAAAAAAAGAAGTTCTTTTGCTGATACTCCCTTCAACATGACATGCTGAATATGAAGTTGAACACATTATGAACAGTTCCTTGGGGCTAAAAGAACCCCATGTTGGAACAACTGAAAAGGTGAAAAGAACTTTGTTGACATTTGCAGAGCCACTAGCTTTGAATTTGACTTAAAATCATTTATTGATGGTCTTTTTATTACAGAGCTTATTTGTAGATCTAATGATCAAATACTATGGTTGTTTTCTTAGCACATTCTAAATACAACAGAATCTTTCATTTTTATTTTAATCTTATTTTATAAGCTACCTTCATGACATTAACAATGTTAAGCCAAGATTCCTTTTAGGTGATCAAGTACAATACCTAAACCAAGCTTTTCCAAAAGGAAATGGCCTTTTTGAAGTATTTATTCATGTGTTGCAGTAGTACTATAATGTTCTGAGGTAGGAATGATTCTGTATTTTCCTTTATCATCAAAACCAAACAAACCAGGAAGGTATGATTTTTGTCCATGATTTTTAATATGTTTTTTTAACTGCAGTGATATCATGCATGTGTCTGTCTAGGAACTCATACATGCCATCTGCTATGTAGTCAGCACTGAAAACTGTGTTTAATTCTTCTAAAGGCAAATAATGTGAGAATATTTATTTCATAGCATTCATATTAGGAAGGCAAGAAACAGAAAAAGAAACTTGATGAATAAATGAGAAACTAAGAAATTAAGAGTTCATTTCTTCATTGCATTCTGGAGAATTGAAAAATACGGGGATGGTATCTGCCTAGCTGTTTTTATATGAAAACCAATTAGTGCCACTCTTCAGTATTATTAAGACTTTTTTGACTTGTACAAAGAGTTTCCACTGAATTTTGGTGTGTGTGACAAACTGATCTTTCTAGATCTATATAGCAAAGTAAAAGTTCCTTACTGTCAGACATTGTTTTGTATCTCCTATCCAATGTTAACTTGATTTTTTGTTGGATCACTGTTGTTGAATTCTGCAGCATTTTTATTGTTGTTTTGAATGCCAGCTATGTCTTTTGAATGTCATAAATTACCTGCAATGTTCTATCACATCCAGTCATCTTTGGAACGGATAGAATCTCTGAATGTTGTGTTGTGTCTGAATGTTTTTTAAGTGACACCTTACATGTTCCTATAAAGAAACATGGAATCATAGAATAGTTAGGGTTGTGTTGTGGTTTAAGCTGTAAATCAGCCATGCAGTTTGTTCAATCACTTCCCCCTCCTAAAAGAACTGTCGTGGTTTAAGCCATAAAACAAGCAGTTTGTTCACTCACTTCCCCCTTCTTCTCCCTCCCCCACTCCAAAAGGGGGGGGGGGGGAATGGGGAGAAGAATCAGAAGAATGTAACACCCAC
>JAOEHX010016193.1:0-15306 GCA_025448015.1 Bolborhynchus lineola | reverse complement strand
CTGCTGGGTCGCGCTGGGGATCGGTCGGCGGTGGGGAGCGGTTGTGTTCTCTTCCCTCGTTGTTTCCCTTGTCATTACCATTGGGGGCAGCAGCAGTGCTTTGTGTCATACCTCAGGTACTGCACTGCTCTGATCCCAACCCATGGGAGTTGCATTCTTCTGAGTATCTTCCCCATCCCTCAGGGAGTGGGGGGAGGAAGGAGTGGGGGTGAGCGAACTGCTGCGTGATTCTGAGTTACGGCAGAGCTCAAACCACAACAAAGGGATAAGGGACTTACTGCAGCAAGCTGCCAAGAGATCCAGTTTATGGGTCATTGTCTGCCTCCAGTTGCAGGTTATTCTGACCTCCTACCACTGGTAACATGAGCTAGAACTCCCCAAAGACAAAGGTTAGCTGACAGCTATCGAAGTCAGCCCTAGAGCTGACCCGGCCATGCTGCCTCCACCACACATGCCCTCCCTGTGGGCTCCATCGCTCTGCTACAAATCTCACACAATGGTTGATGTCTCAGAAGACACCACTTTGGTTTCCCCTCCAGTCTCCAGTGATGTTTGGCCAGTGACTTTCTGACCCTTTCAGTAGCACGACTGAGTGTCCAGACCAAAATCAACTCTCACCTTTTCCAACGAAAACAAAAACAAGGCAAAGCCACCCATTCCCTGCTCCCATGCTCTCTGAAGGTCACGGCAGTCTTGAATAGTTTAACCCTCCCCTTTCCATCACCCCTCCAACAGCACAACACATTCCACTTTGTAATAAGCTTGACTCAGCAGGCAGGAGATGCACCAGCTCCTGGGTTGAAAGGTTCTTGCATAAACTGGATCAGTTGAGTTCTTTCCCAACTGGAAAAGATCACTGCTGGGGCTTCACTGGTGGAAAACAAAGCAAGCAAGAAGCTCTGCAGGACTCTCTCCTCCAACTGGAACCTAAATCCAGATACCCGTCTGGTTTCAGCAGTGCTGTAGAGTTGACCCAGACGTGGCAGCAGCAAGTATGCATTCAAATGGAAAGTAATATTCATGGCCCACATGCTGACCCAGCAAGAGCATTCAGTTCTTCTGACAGCTCTTGGGACGTTGGCTTGATGAGCAAGTACACTGGGCTGGTTGTATATTCACTAAGCAATGTTTTCATGTGCTTGCTATTACTTCAGGGGACAGTGAAGTCTCTAATGACATAGGAAATGATTAAACCAGTTCATTTGTAGCAGCATGGTGTGACCAACATCAGTGCTCATCCTTGTTATGGCAGGATAGGATGGGATGACACACATAGCTGAGGTTAGACAGGGAGAAGGACATGAAAGAGAAACCTTGGCCATGGAAGAGATGTTGGGGTGGAAGGTAGATAACCTTTGGCTTGCAAAACCCAGAGAGTAGAGGAGGTTTCAGGCCCTTCTAAGCCACTTCTCCATTTCAAAACAAATCCCAGTACTTAGTGTTGCAAACCCAAGAAAACTAAAAAAGATATAAAGAGGTGAAACCCCTTAATCTGCTCCTAATAATAATGTAAACACGAATCTGTAACAGGACATACACACTTCCACTGCTCAGCTCCAACACAGATGATATTTGTTTATATTTGGGGGGGACTATATGGGAAACAGAGATTTCCAGCCTTCTGAGAACTGACCTGATGAAACTGGGAAGGTGTCCAAAAGCATCTGCCTTGTCAATGGAGGGTGAAGGAAGAAGCTTTGGGGAGATTTTGGCATGTGGAGCTGATTGAGCAAGACCTCCACACTGCAGCTGGGATATATTGTTCAAGGGCAGCACAATAAGCTTGTGGGTTCTCCCACCTGCCTAAGACCTGGCATCCAGCTTGGCAGCAATGGAGCTGATACTCTCACAAAGGATTTGAGATGAAAACGTGCAGGGTTTAACGTTTAATGAGATGGTTGTTAAATGTTACTGGAATAGGAATTGATGAGAAGCACATTGAGGTCTAACCACCAACAGAGACTCATCCATGGCTGTTCTTGCAGTCAAGATTGAAGTTTTTTAAGAGACACTCTCTGCATGGGCTTGAATTTCAGCATGGGGTCAAAATGGGGTGTTTGGTGATGTTCTGCTCTCCAGACTGGGAACACAGCTCCCACCTTGACCCAGATGAGCTGCCCCATCTTCTGTTGTCTCTTCAGTTGAGGAGTGCACAGCAGATATTTGCTGGGTGCTCCAGACTACAACCTGTGGATCTGCTCCTGGAAACTGGCAGAGAGAAGACTGAGCCATTGAGAAGCTTCATCAGTTTCCCTTCAGATATTCAGGAGCCTCCAGCTGCCTTTGGACTGACACCCATTGCCATGGAATGTCACTGGCAGTGTCACTGACTGTAAAACAACACTTTCTCCCTTTTCTTTGCTGTCGGGCCCACCAAACTTCTGGTCTAGAGCTGCATTAGAAGTTTCATCGGATGTCGATGCAAAGGGTGTAGGTGCCACAGTGGATGCCATGTTCCTAATGAAGCTGCACCTATATCCTTTGGTATAAGCACCCACAGCACAGCACCTATATACTTTGCATCAGCATTCTATGAAGCCCATGGCATTCATAATTCTGACCAAGGAGACAGCGTAACTTCAGGTCTAGCCCCATTTCATGCTGGGTGAAGTCAGGTCTTTATTCCTGGCCAAAGACTATTGCATTCAGCAACTTTGCAGTCTGTTAGATTGTGCAGGGTCTTTAACCAAAAGCATGCCCTTTCTTCCCTTTATCTTGTTTTCCACTGACACAAAATCCCAGCATGGTTTGTGTTGGAAGGGACCTAAAGGCTCATCAAGTTCCAATGCCCTGCTGTGGGCAGGGACACCTTCCACTAGAGTAGCTTGCTCCAACCCCCTGTGTCCAACCTGGCCTTGAGCACTGCCAGGGATGGGGCATTAAATGCAAATCTCTACAGCAATATCATCTCTGATGAGCAAGCATGGCTCAGCATCAGGAGTTAATGTCTCATCACACCAATTAGGCACATAATCCACCACTAACCCTTCATTTCAAGAACTACCTTTTACATCTGCTGAAAGCAGGCTGGTAAATGAGCTGCAGAAGACCTAGAAATGTAGAGTCCTTGTAGACACCCACGGACTGCAGGGACTTCTTGAGAGGAGAGGAGCTTAGGAACCGGCTCTCCTCTGGTCTCACCCTCACATCAGTTGATTTGCCCAAGATCCTGGGATCCTGGCAGCTGAGGACTCCCCTCCCACCCCACCAGGTGAAAAACCAAGCAGGGCAAGCTAGAAACACACCAGCTTTCCATCAGGTCCTTGATGAAATCCAACTGTCTCCATGGACCATTTAGACTTCAGCTGTGCGATCGATGGAGGTATTGTCATGGCGGGAGGTATGGCTAAACCTGAGGCAAGAGAAACAAACTAACAATCCCTTGTAAACAAGGGAAAAATAATATCTGAGGATTTAAAGGGAAATAATTAGTGCTGGAGCCAACCCAGGTCATTTATCTGAAATCCCACATACCTTGGGGGCCTTCATCTGAAACACATCTAGCTTTTTTTCCCTTTGCTTTCTTTCTGTTGTTTTAACCAGGCTGAAGCCCACAAGACAAAGGTTTGAGACACTAATAACTGTGGCTGATTTCTGCCTGGATGCATTTCAGCCCTCTGTCTCTTAATGCTTACCAGCAGAATGAAGAATAATTAATAACACTCCGAACCCTCCGCGCTGAGTGTGAAGTGCCATTGTTCCCTTCGCATTCCTCATCCTGATTCCGCAGGGCCCCGACCCAACAAAGCAATCAAATACATGTGCAACACTGACAGCCTGACTAGAAGCTTTGGCTCCAAGGAGCTTGAGGCTAGTATTGCATCCAAAAAGGTGCTGGGCTATTAGTATGGACATCTTGAACAGGTTCTTGCCTTGGCTTTGAGTATGACCATTCGTGACTTCCTCTTTCATGTGGGCTTCCACGTTTTCAAAGCTGGCCATGATAATCCAGCCCTGAAGCTTTAGATGAGCTTCCAAAATAGTTTCAAGGAGGGTATTGGTTGATGCAGAAAGGGTTTCTATTAGGCTGTGTCCATATGTGTAAATCAAAGAGCACCTGCGATTATTCCCAGGCATGAGAGAGCTCTCTTCTCCAAATGGTTTCATTTTTAGGATGCTTTGGCACCATTCAGGTCTGGACCACCAGGCTGCTTCATGGACACCCCCAGGCACTGCTCAGGAGGCAGCACAAGCCAAGGACTCCAAACAAGCAGTTTGGAAGCAGCCACCTGGGTTTGGATGGCAAGAAGGAACAGCAATATGGACACAAGCCCTTCCGTGCTGCTTGGCCTCGGGGATGGAGACCAGCACTGGGCACGTTTCACTTACTGGTATACACCCAGTAACTAAATCACTCTCTTGCCCTCTCCGCTACCCAGTGGGAACTTCTCATGTGGTAGAGCTGTTTCTAAACCTTCACCCATCTGGAAGCCATTATCTCAAAATGAAGTTTATTTGAAGAAATTGTATTAAATGATTATAAGTTATTTTTGCCTCGGCTAGAAAGCAAACTGTTGTACCACTGCTGAGAGCCTCTCTTTGGTCCAGCTTTGCTTTAATACTTTATCTAGACTATCAGCATCAGGCTATGGCAGCTCATTTGGCTGCTTTGCTACAGCTGTCTGGTGGTCGGACATAATTTATTAAGAGTTTGACTCTTTATTTAGGTTTATTTCTTACTGTTCCTCTTCTCCATCTTCTGTTAGGTCTATGTATCACCCATCTAAATTGTCTCTTTATTTACTTCTTGCATTTTGCAGCAAAGATTTGAAACACATATGGAAGTACAGAAAAGAAAAAGAATTTGACGGCTAAAAAGGAAAGATCCCAGACAGGTTGCCAAAATAATGTCACTTGTGTTGCGTACTGGGAAAAAGCTGGACTAGACAGTTGTGGGGCTGATCCTTCTCCTAGTGAAAAGAAAATGAGGGAAAAATACAGGAGGGGGCTAAAGCAGAGCACTGACCTTCAGCAAATGCACAGATTTACAGGCCAGATGTTGATTTCTACTATCATGCAATCTTACCGCAGGCTTCCACGCCACTGATTGATAATTCGTGATCCTTTCTGAAGGTGAAAATAACTGTTTGATTTCAGTATGTTAACTAGTGGAGACTCAGATCATCCCCTGCATTGATGTTCAGTTCTGGCTCATTGCCTTACACACGCTACCTCTGCAGCCTGCCCTTCCCAACACATCTGCACCACCAAACCCTTCTGTGGGAACTTCTTTTCCTCTGATCTTGACAGACGCCATCCCATCCCCGCTGATATTCATCTTGAGTGAGGATCTCTTTGATCATGTCTCTTCCTCCGCAAGCAGCTCTCCTTGGATTCGCCCATCTGTGTGCATCCAATATGAGCTACTTCTCCCTGCTTTTAAAAGCCTGTCATCCCTCTGTTGGCATCAGGCCTTTCTCAATGCCAGGTTTGGCATCTGCTGCCCATTCCAGGTTCCTCAGACATATCCCAGAGCCTGGATTCACATGAACACATGAACAAATGAAGTTTAGGATATGGCACTACTCAAGTGCTTTGACCACCAAGGCTTGTGGGGTCCTTCCATGTCCCTCCGGGATCGCATCTCAGGAAGATAAAAGGAAGAGATTTTGGGGCCCATGCAGCAAAAGGGCACCATAAGTGAGTGTGAACATGAGGTCCAAGGCATGAAGAAGTTGTGAAGTGACTGACCTACTGATAGTTAGAAGTAGTTTCAAACCATCAGGTACTTCCTTTCTGGGTACATTATTCCCCACTGCAAATGTGACCAGAATGGGGCTTTTTTTTGTCCCCAAAGGCCAAAAGATCGAGAAATCTTTCCTTTTTCCCTTGCACATTAAAAATGTCACCCTGGGACCATGTCACAGACCAGAATCAGTGTTGTGGTCTCCTCTGGCCAGGCACCGTTTCTCTCTGCTGTGTTAGCATCACAACTAGCATAGCGGACAACTTCTGCCGTATACAAAACCAAACTACAATCATTCACTTTCATACCCTGTGGCCACATTTCCACCTCCAAAGTGCCCATTTCACGCTCCATAATGATTCCTTAACACTTCAGTTAAATCCCTTTAACAAGCAGGATAAATGTCAGCCAGATCCTATGATTTGTAGACTTCCAAAGTTTCCAAACCCGTCTTTATCAGCTTAATTTTTCTCTTTATTTTTCTTGCTAATGACATATTTAGAAAGGAATTCCATATTCTGGAGGGTTTAGAGGCATTTATTAATTACATCCTGCTCTTTTTTATTAATGAGCCTGGGTTCTCATTTTCCCCTCTTATAATCGTAGAGGGCTTTTATTTCCCTTTAGCCCTCGCACACTTAACATGAGCTCATAAATGTTTCCTTTCTTATACCCAGAGATTTTCACTATTAGTTTAATTGACCAATGGCTCATCTCAAGTAAGGAACTGACTCATTGTGCACTACAGCTGTCAGCACATTGACTAATTGATAATACACTCACTGAGGCCAAGCCCATGACAGCTTGAGATAAGTAGAAAAGAAAGTCAAGACCAGATTTCTCCTGTATGTTTGCACAGCACCTACCGCAGCCCAGGCCAGAGCTGCCCCAGATTTCTGATAGAGTTATACAATAGAAACAGTAATAAGTAATTAAGTATTATTAATAAATTATAATGGTGTTGGAAGAATGGCACAGGGTGCCCAGAGAAGCTGTGGCTGCCCCATCCCTGGCAGTGCTCAAGGCCAGGTTGGACACAGGGGCTTGGAGCAACTGCTCTATGGAAGGTGTCCCTGCCCATGGCACGGGTTGGAGCTGGAGGAGCTTTAAGGTCCCTTCAACCCAAACCATTTCTGATTCTATAATAAATAATAATAAATGGCGAAGGTGATGTATGAAAAAGATGGGGAAGTGCTCCCACAAAAACACAGTTCAGCTCCTTCCATTTTCCAAGTGTTCAGATGACCCATTTTCCACATGCATTCCAAATTCTTCTAATGAAAACCCTAGTTGTACTCGAGAAACATGTTTTCTGGTTAAAAAATATATATGTTAAAAAATGGTGAATGGAGATGTCAGAACAAAGTCAGCATTGTTAGGATGATGGGCACTGAGGGAGCTCCTGTGAAGTGTATGCTATAGGTGGGAGAGCCCATCATTGCCCTGGACCAGGAGTCTCTTTGGTGATCAGTAACTGCAGATCAGCTGCCCAGGAGTCTGCAGTAGAGGAAATCAGTCACAAACTGACAATGAAGCCATCCCTTCAGCAATGCTTTCAAGCATATGCCCAATACTGCATGCCATGGGACAAGAATGTCCATGAATTTACAATTAACCATGGTCCATGGTGATTGCAAAGGTGTTGCATCCCCATGTGAGATGAAGCCACATGTCTCCTGACATTGGTTTATCAGTGAGGTGTGGTAGAACCACGGTTCCTTGCACAAGGGTAGAAAGCCTCATCTTAATGCAACTCCTCACCCTCCTCATCATCAGGAGGACAATTTGGAAGTCAAAGCCGGATCTCATGCTGGGGCCATCTGCCCTAAGGTTGGCTCTGTACCCTCTCACGAAGAGCTGAGTAAATGTAATTGTGGGGGATATTGGTGTATCAGCAGAAAGCTGGCTTACAGCTCTGGGGTCCCATGGTGAAAATGGGGAGAGAACTCATGAATCTGTGATCTGCCTTTGCTAGTTTTTCCTCTTTGTCCTTCCTGGCCCTCTTCAAATACTTTACATTTTACCCATTGCACTTCAGACCTAGACAAGGAACTCCATCATATTCTTCCACCTTGAAGCTGGAGCAGCCCAAGAAAGCCCCTTGTGAAGCCCAAACCATCTCCTCTCTGCACCACAGGAGCTTGGAAACTGTCTGATACATCAGAGAAGTCTGCTCTTCTGCCTGTTTTTCTCTCCCTCAGCTGCAAGCTTCCTCCTTTAGGCTCCCCCTTTGATTTATTGGACTTTTGCACTTCTGAGCACCTGGAAAGTGTTTTTGTCCCATTAATTCTGGCTTGGAAGTTTCAATGTTTCCCAGAAGAAAAATCAATCACTCAAGCTGGGAAGACGCGCCCCACACAACCTCCTCCCTTGTCTGAGTCCCTCTCTCCTGCCTTCCACTCTCTTTTCCCTCCTACTGTTCCCTTCCCCCTGTTACGAGAGGGGAGAAGAGTGATAAATGTGCCATGCAAGGTATGAAATCCATATACTAGGAGCAACGAGGTAATCTTATCTGTCTAAAAATTGTTTTAGTGAGCACCTAAATAAAGCTCTCTGCACCCAGCACATTCCATATTGATGGAGATGAACACTATGATCCAAGGAAAGAAAGCAACCAGATGGAGAGGTCTAACCCCTGCAGGGGTCTGCCTCCACTTATAAAACATTTGGGGCCCAGAAGTTTGAAACACCTCTGGATGGGCAGTATTGGGCTGATATTGAGTTTCCTTTAAAGGTGATTCTTCCAATACAAAGGTCTCAAGTCTCTCCATTTCACTATTACTTACCCCACTCTCCCATGTTGCCTCCTGGTTTGCTGTCATCCGCCTTGCAAGGAAGAAACTTACAATAGCACTCATTGGTCATCCTGAACAAAAGACATTCCCCAAATCAAGTCTTTTCCCATTTTGTCAGGCATAGGGACACAGCAATGAAATACGTTTACTCTTGGGTTCAACGTCCAACCGCATGCAGCTGCCCCAACATTGATTCCTTGCTAAAATCCTGCTGTGTAAATTATCTTCTTCAAGGATAGCTCCTGGTCTGCACTTGGGCTGTTACTCCTTTGCTTTAGGATATTTGTTAAACACTCAATAATTAGGATTTTGTAATATCCTCCTTTCCCTCACCACTTGGACAACTCTCAGATTTCCTCCAGTGATGAGCACATGATGGACAAATTAGATATACTTGGCACTGAAGGAAGAGCTTCCCAATCTATGAAATGTTTGCCTAATCAAGCCTTGTTTGAAAAGGAATTCAGTTTATTATAAAGATAGCCTCAATCCCCATATCAGCTCTGCTTTAAGGTTTTCGACAGTTCCCTTTTCTTCCATTCAGTACAGGAAATACAGTAAGGGAACCACTTGTGAGTTCACTTTAGCATTTTATCATATAACCTTCTTTTTTCTCCCTGGAAATGATATTTATGTGGTCATCCAACCTGTCATCTATCAATCCCCCACAGATTTCTCCACCTGTTGGCTTTTCAAACAGCTTTGACAGAGAGCTGAAGGTCTCCAAAGAAATTATGTTCATATTTCCACATGAAAATAAAGATTCAGAGAAAGCAGTGATTTCAATCTAAACAGTTTCTTCTTAATTTTTATCCTATTAGCTGATTTCTACAGGGAGGGTGATGCACATAACACATTGCAGTAGACAAATTGTACAGAAACCCAAGGGGATTCTAAAGGTGCAACAGAAAGCCATGGGCAATCTTCAAATAAATCAATTTAACAAGCCATCAACTTTGAGACATAAATCCATAATGACCAGACTCTGCTTGCTGCCATTCCTTTCAGTTTCTGTCTGGATTTGAGTCCACTGAAACCCTGCTAGAAAGGTAATTCCCTCTGCTATTTCCATGCTGGCTAGAAATGTCTGAGTAGAAAGCATTGGAAAGTCCTCTAGAAGGCACATTTTCACATGGTTTCCAGTTGTGTTTTGCACGCTGCGGTCCCTAGATGCAGTGAGTGCTCCACAACCAGGAGGGAAACCGTTTCAAGAGGGTACTCGACCCTGCACAGAGGCAAGAGCAACCAGTGCCAGATGTGATAAAACTGGTGGTGCCTTCAAAACCGACACCTATATTGATAGTAAAATGAAAGGAGGGCACTTTCCTCTAGACTGGAGGCTTGAATTGCTGGGTGATGTCACCCAGAGCAATAGTTAGGACGTAACTCATTTCAACCTAGACTTAGTCAGCATGTTAAATGAATTGTATGACCAAAGCCTGCTTCTCCCCCTTCTACTAAACACAAAAGTAATGAAAGTAAATGAGACCGAAAAAAAGGAGAAATCATTCCAATAAGAGTATTGTAAAGAATCCAAGTCTTCTCACTTTATTCCCTGCTGGACTTGAGAAGTTACAGCACGTCATTCAGGAGCATCAGACAGAAGAGCCTTGTCCAATTCCAGAAGTGCAGCTCAACTGAACTTAATTTTAGTCCTGTCTTGATCAAATTCCATTGGACTGAAAGCATTTCCTGGGGGAAAACCAGCCTAGGAGAGTGAAAAAGCAGGCAAGTGTGTTTTGTGAAGCAAGACAAGCATGAGTGCTCTACCTGAAGTGAAGCTGCACAGAGGATAGGCAGTTCCAGGGGGACATGGGGAGTGCGGTAGGTTGGATGTCAACGGGTGAGCTAGAATAACACTACTTCCACACTACATTGCTAAGGAGACCCACTTGGGAAAGCACAATAAATAACATGACTACATAATAGCTCTGTAGTGCCTTTCATCCATATATCTCCAAACACTGCGCAAAGGTTCATTAGAACTGCCTCTAACCCCAGACAAAGCAGCGCTATCTGTGCCATGCAGCAGATAAGGGAATTGAGGTTATGTTATTTCCAGGAGCTTGTGACAGAGGCCAGGGTAAGAGCCAAGAGTCCTGCCACCTATTCCCCTTTGCCCCATGGGAATGATGGAAAAAAAGTGGATACAGAGGTCTGGGTGTGCTCTAAGGCCATGCTCAAGTCAAGGGCATAGCAGTGGTGATTTCTTTTGTTCCTGAGTCAAGTGACAATGCAGGGAAAATTGAAAGGTATTAGGAGAAACAGTAAAGAAATCACATATATAAACACGCTCAGGTCAATGCATGGTACATTCATAAACACTTGGAGCTGGGAGATGTGATCCAAGGGATAGGAAAATGGGGAATTGCTTTAACCAGAGAGAGAGGAGACTGAGATCTGATTGAGCGAAGACACATGAATGATGATCTATTTGTTCAAAGCTCTGATAGTCCTTCCTTCCCAAGCCCTGACTGTAATGAAACAGTATGATAAATCTGATTTGGTTCTATATCAATGTAAAAAAAGGAGGAATTCAGACTGTTATGTTTTCTGACCTATAGCTAGCAACACGTAACCTTTGTCTCCCTTTGCAACACTAAAGCATTGATGTTAGTGTAACGTTAGATGACGAGGAAGCGATTCCTCACAAATATTATGATGGGGTTGTCATGTTGCAGTCCATGTGGAGTGATAAACAGTCTGAACAACAAACTGACCTGCTGGAACGCAGCCCCAAAAGACAAGTCTTCTTGTTTCTTCAAAGCTACTCCTTAAGGGACTGTGAAGGAAGAGGGACTGAGGTGCAAAAGGAACAGACAGTCCTTTCCCAGGGATACAATGACCAATTACCACATTGATGTGGGTCTCTTTGGCTGAAGATGCTCTGTCCAAAGGACAAAGGAGGATGGGTTGGTCTGTGGTGGAGATTGACTTGAGAGTCAAAAAGGGCTTCCACTCATTGCTTTTTACTAAATAGTGTGGCATTTCAGGGGTTATTCTGGTCCTGCTGCACTCATCCCTCCTTGGGCAGACAGTACCTGGTGGAGGTGGCTCTGTATAGAGGCAAGACAAACAGCACATTTTACTCTCATTTCAGACACAAAAGAAACATCAGATCTCCAGCATCCCTTAAAACCCAAGACACCTGCTCCAATGTTATCCATGTCCAAGTCCAGGGGAGCTTTACAGGAATGTCTCCTGCTGAGAAACAACCAAAATTCCCTCAAACATCGGATATCAGCTCTTCCAAGGCTCACTATGAAAATGTGGTGTTGTCCAACCTCATTTTATGCTTTAGAAATTGAGGAAGGAGTAGAACTCCCAGAGTCCATCTGGTTGTCTCCTTCCTCCTCCCGGGGAAGAATCCCACCCTTGGAGTTTGTTTCTGCTCCCTACAACCAGGCTTTTGATTTGGCAGCTCATAGATCACCTCCATCCCGACAGACAGTGGTGCAGTGGGTTCCTCCATGTAGTTCCAGCTCAGAGAGTCACCATGAAGGTTCCATATTGCTGAAAGGTGAAGACTAAAGAATAAATGTTCGTTCTACTGTAGTCCATTGAAAAGTTGTCTGTGAAAGCAGAGGCTCCAGTACAAAGAACTCAGGGATGCTCCTTTCCAACTTTCAATCTCCTGCCCCTTTCTCTGCCTCCCTCTACCATTGTGGGGAACATATTCACTGCACATCCCTTCTCTAAGCACTCACTGCCTTCATGGAGAGCCTTCCAGGTCTAAGTCTAATGTGTCTTTCCCATGTGGAAGGGAGAGACCAACCCATAATTCTTGCTGTTCTCCAGCCACTTCCAGCACAGCGGAACAGCCCCAGCTCTGTGTTTTCTCTTGCAATTGATATTTTCTCTGCCATATGGACAAGAAAATACCTGCCAACAAAACAATGATGCATTTATGAAGGTATCCCTGCAGGGAGTATTTAAACCTATGTGCAAAGACTCCAGATCCAAATGAGACATGGATCAAATCCCCACCTCAGACAGAGATGCCATCTGCAACCCTTTCTCAGGCCATAATCAGAATCCTATAGTTTCGTGCTATGTCAAGACACAACATCACAATGCTCTTTTGATGTACCTGTTATTTATGACCTTACTACAGAGAAGTTTAGGAGTTACAGCTGATTCCAAAGCTCTCAGCACCTAAGCAACATGTGGTTGCACATTAGAACACTGATGTCTTTAAAGGTTTACAGTTCAAGCAAATGTCACAAGCAAAGGGCAAGAGGAGGGCAATAGCAGAGCACAACTTCCCCATTCACTCTGCAGACAGGTCTCTTTCTCAGTCTTGCCCCATTTGTCTGCTAACTCCTCTTCTATTGCCTGACCATTGGTGAAATTAGAGGCCCAATGGGGTTGCCCAAAGTCTACTTTGTCAGCCAAGCAGAAGGTGAAATCTTCTGAAGTCAGATTCATTCACACATGAAGGAGTATCAGGAGGGAGAGTCCTTGGTCTTCTCACCTCCCGTTTGGTCTGGACAAGGAAGACCCATATGGGACAAAGTGGACCACTTCACCACGAAAGGGAGCCCAAAGCCAACTCTTCCTCAGCAACCATAGGCATAAACCAAAGCTTCTCCATTTCATAGGGAATGTGGAGGTTTGTTCCCCTCTGGATCCAAGCCTGAGAATGGGAAATGGCAACAGGTAAAGAATTGCTCCAGGGCTGCCAGAGGACAGCGGACAGCTGAGGACACGGCAGCTGGAGCATGCAGTTGGGCTTTTACCATCAGGAGCCTGTTGGCATTGCATTGGCAAGCACCTACTGAGACTGTTGGCACAGCAGCTCCCTGTGGCTTCTCTCATTCCAGGGACAGATCACAGGCCAAGCATCCTGATCCTCCCTGGTGTCCAAGCTGATCAAATCAAACACCCATAAATCTGTCTGTCCATCATGATACAGGTTGTACCTGAGGACACACAGATGCTACACCTCCATGTCTCCAAGCCTGGCTGTCACATCAGAGACTGAAGCCATCCACAGCATCTCCTACCCAGACCATTCACAACTTGCAATCATTTATATCAAGATACCATAAAGATCACCACCACCCTTTTCTGAAGCAAGCACAAAAGGATTTACAGAGAAGCAGTGTTGCAGGCTTTAACTCCTTTTCTGCAGGAATAGGATATTGCATAGACAGAACTATAAGCACAGCAACTCCACTGCTGAGATAAACAGAGAGCTGCAATTTCTCTTTGCTGCCAGGGTTTGATGAAGGTGGGAGTGATTTGTGGCATCCTAAGAAGGCAAAGTTTGTACAGTCACTCCTGAAGCACGTGGGAGAGAGTATCTATCTGTCTAACAGGCTGTCTTCTTTAGCTCTATCCATTTTTGAGCCCTTTCACCAATTTCCAGCTAATTTGACAGAAAAGGAGCAGTGTCCAAAGTGCTTGAGTTCCAACATCTTTTGTGAAGGAGGAAAGAGGAAGGGGGGACAATATAAATGTCCCCGCTGAGAAAAAGCAGGTATGTGGTTTCTGTCCTTATTAGACCCTAGGAGATCTGCATGGGAGAAGCTGTGAACATTCTGAACACTGTAAAAGCTTCAGCAAGGTTTGTAGCTAATAGGTACTGGAAGCCCCAGAACAGAAACCAAAATCCTTTTAAATCAAGGTGCATTGCTGCCCATGGCAGAGGTTTGGAACTGGATGATCTTAAGGTCCTTTCCAGCCCAAACCAGTCTATGATTCTATTTCTCTTCAGTCCTTGCAGAGACCATGAGTCCCCAACACTGATTGCAATAGGCTGAGCAAGTCCTAAGTGTCCCCCTGGCTGGCACTACAGGTTTATCATATCTCCTCTTGTTCTTCCGCTTCCCCTTTACAAGTCAGGACCACTTTAATCTCATCCTGCCAGCACCTCCGTCTCCACGAGCACCCTCCACTCCTCCGCCGACCCCATCTTTATCACTGCAGTCTGGCAGGACAATGAGGGAGTGAATTTGCACTTGTATCTCCTGCTGTTTGTTATGATGGCCTGGCCTGTTCCTCCTGCTGGAGAGTTTGTTTGAACTCTTACATTTCCAGCCAAGCCTTTGTAGATGAGCGAATCCATGTGTCCTGTTTTCTTTATCCCCTTGGAGCACTCCAAGCTTTTCTGGTCCTGCCCCAAGCATGGTGTCCAAGTCATGCCTGCTTCGTGGAGGGACAGGAAAGATTTGTGTCGTGTGTGTCTGCAAGGTCAGATTCTCAAATCCCGTGGGTTTCTGCATGTTATCCCAATGTTTTTGGCTTCCTCTATCGCAGTTTTCATTATTCTTAACTCTTTCTCCCACTCTGCAAATACACAAACTACTGATCCACAAGGAAAACATCCCCATATCATGCTGTTGAGAAGCTGCTAGGATTTGGGGCACTAAAACAGATCATTTCACAAAGGGGGATGAACAGAGGAACAAGCCAGTCCTTATTCATCAGTAGGATGTTGACTGTTTATATATATACCTACAAATGTAGAATACGTGAATCATCAAACAAAAGGAGCAGTTTCTCCAATCTATCTCAGGTCTCTGTGCATGGGTGGTTTGTGCCCCAAAAGTCCCATTTCTCTGTCTTCTCTGAGCCTGTATGGCTAACACATCTCCATCAGATGGAGAAAACAAAGGAGGAGATGAGATAGGACCAGCTTGAAAAAAACAAGCAGAAATCCTGGAACAAGCACATGCAGACAGAACTGAATCATCCTGATGGCACAGTTTTACTTGTGGAGAGGGATATTGCTGTTGGAGCGAGGCCAGAGGAGGCCATGGAGCTGCTGCAGGGCTGGAGCAGCTCTGCTCTGGAGCCAGGCTGAGAGAGCGGGGCTGGGGC
>JAOEHX010016191.1:6379-23203 GCA_025448015.1 Bolborhynchus lineola | reverse complement strand
ACAGTTCCATGTCCTTTTTATGCTGAGGACACCAGAACTGCACACAGTACTCCAAGTGAGGTCTCACGAGAGCAGAGTAGAGGGGCAGGTCTTCTTGGTCTTCTGGGTCTGCACAGCAGCTCATGGATTTCTCCTGGGAACTGGTGGCAGCTTTCTTCAGACAAGGTATTTATTAGAAAATGACACCTGTACAAACCTAGGATGGGGAAGGGCTGGCTAAGAAGCAGCTAACAACAACAAAAATGCATCTGTGCTTATTGTGGAGCACAAGGTGAATGTGAACCAATAGTGTTGCAAAAAAGGTACCTTAGGAGGCATATTGTCTGTACAACACATTAAGTGGTCCTTCAAGTCTTCTTAATGCTCTTGAAGTCTCAGCTGAAGCTCTAAGTATTATCTGAGGTACTGTGATTAAGAAAGGATGGTAACCAGTTGGGCAGACTAGGAAGAACACTGAGAATGATCAGATGTTGGAAGAAAAAGAATTTCATGAGGGTGACTGAACAGGGGTGGCTTAGCATAGAAAGCAAGAAAATCAAGGAGAATATGATAGTTGTCTTTAGTACATCAACTAAATATGGAAGGGAACAAAAATCCCCCAACTTTCTACATTCTACCTGTAAGAAATAACAGACCTGTACTGCAGAAACTGAGGTTAATTGTGAGGAGAGCAAAAACATTGTCATTGACAACAGTGATGACTCTGTGGAACAATTTATCCAGTAATTGCCTTCACCAAAAAAATTATGTATAAATTAACATGTTAGACAGACATTGATGCAAATTATGTTATCTGCAGATGATGGAATATATGGCTTCTCAGATTTCCTTCTATTCCTAATTCCTACAAGTGTTTGCTTTTTCATTTTAGTCATCAAGATCAGACACAGTAAAATACATGGCTTTTAAAAGTCCATATACATGCATTTCACATTATTGTCCGCCCGCTCTGCGTTTGAAAGGAAGATATGCCCAAATTCTTCAGTCTGCTCCAGTGTGGATCATTGTACACCAATTGAAAGCCTTCCTCTTGTCAAGGGGAAGAAACTTTTTATCTGACCAGGGTCATTAGTTCTCCAAGTCCTTACATTTTTAAATTAGTTTGGTAGGCTGTGTGAAAAGTCAGTTTAAGCTATGGCTCTCCCAGGATTTTCTTGTAACCTGCAAGCTTTCCCTGCTGGCTCTCTTTTTCTCATCTTATGATGAATTGTAGGGTCTGCCAGAAAAAACACAGGGAAGGAAGACAATGACCCTTCTTTCCTGTATTTTTTCCTGGATTATTTATATGTAAGCTGTACAGGAAATCTCTTACAAACACAACATGCTCTGAACATAAATCACAGTACACAACCATATTTGTCCTTAAAGATTTTTGAAATGTAAATATTTTTGAATGTTACTACACAGTCCACACCATCTTAAATCTTACAGAAACTGCAGACTAATCTGTTAATTTCTGCCTTATTTCCTCTCTCTAAACTTGTGCTGTTTAACTGAATAAAGAGTACCCTGAAGGAAAGAAAGCTATGAAAGAAATTTTTTCTCTCTCAAAATAATTTCTTCACCTAGCCTTTATAATGTATCAATTCAAATGAGTCAATATGTAATTTCTTCAAATTAATTCAATCTATAGAAAACGAGGGAAGTGGATTGGAGGGTTACTGTTAGGTCAGTTCAGGCTTACTCTTTAGCTATTTGGAGATCAGTGTAACCAACCTGTGGCAAGTCAAATCATTGTGGTATCTCTAGTTCTGATAGTACCATTTCTCCTCTAATCTTTAAAATCATATTATACAATTGAATTATGTGGTGAGCAAATCACACCTGTGCCCTAGCTTATAGTAATACGTTCCAAAACATCATGTACTACACCTACGTTTTTTGGTAACAGTATCTGACAAATAATAATTGTATGACATTTAATTCTCTAAATTGTTGAAAGATTTATATGAGTTGTTTATATAAATATAAAATTAAAAATGGCAAGAGAGATGCCCTTCTTGTTTATATTCACATGCTCTAAATCATGGTTGGAAAGTTTGGGACAAGTTTCAGAAAAATAGAAAATGTTCAAACAGAGCAAATATGGCTGAATAGGAGACAGCAAAGGGGACAGAAATAAAATACATTCATTCTTGACACAGTAAGAGTTAAATACCCTTCATCGGTTATGCTTTTTTGCATTATCTGAGTAAGCTTTTTAATGACAGGTCTTTATTCTGACAGATTCGCTGCTTTCGGTCATCTCAGAGGTTATCAATGGGGAAAAAAGAAGAAATTATTGTTGTGTACTTTTCATATTCATGGAAATACTGTGACAGTTTTAATGGTCATAAATCAGTTAATGCTATCAGTTCAAGTAGCATGTCAAACAAAACACTATACAGTCAGTACACCTTATGCTGAAAAATATGAAATTAATTTTTCAACATGTCTTTTATATTTATATACATAACTGAAAGGAAATAAGCATGTACTCCAGAGCACAAAGCAAAATATTTCTCCAGCTATAGTGATACTTTTTATATTTTATTTACAGGAAAAAATAATATTGAGTCATCTAAGAAAAAAACAAACCTACAGCCTCTGTTCTGATCGTTTTATAACAAAAAATAAAGAAAGAAGTCATTCCTGAAATTCATTTTTGGAAATAAGATTGTTAGCAGAGCAGTTTGGGCTGGTTAGGTCTCATTATTCAAATGGTATCACACTATTTGCTTACGTGATCCTTTTTGAAGCACATGCAAAAAGTGAGATCTGATGTATGGGGAAGGTCCCTGTCAATAAAAAGGTTGTCCCCCAGAGCTGCTTCTTTTTTAATAAATTATAGAGGTTTTGTTTTGACTGAATCCAGTGGCAGAGACCATCTGAAAAGAAAAAAGAAATAAGCATTTGTGCTCTTTCCAAAGTAGGCTCCAGTAAAACTAACAGTAAAGGGAATAAACGTGGAAGTAATAAGAGGAGCCTGACTGCCCACTTGGTGGGGTGTATATCCAGTTCACCAGGTTAAAATCCAGGACCTTTACAAGAATTTTTCTTGCTATTCAGTTCTCGCGTGACAGAGGCCCAAGATATCTTTGATTTTATGGGAGATAGAATTCTTGCAGCATGGTTGGGGTCATAATCTAATCTGTGAAATGTTTGTCCACATCCCATCCAATTATTGATAACAGGAGCTGTACCGAACATAATATCCCCTTCATTGTGCCTAATTGGTAGTGTCCAATGCATTCAAAAACCGAGAATATTGCCAAATAAAATAGATGTCTGAGAATGAGCTGGTGTGACGTCATGGACCACTCTGAAGCTAATTTTTCACATTCATTTTGCACATTGAGTTTATTTAAGTACTGAAAGCTGGTTGAAATATTTCACTAACATGACAGGATGACAGGAATAGCTCCTCCCAGTAAACTGCAGTGCAGCTAGATTGCAGTCTCTGGTTGGTGTGTAAATATTCACAATTTTGGTAGGTAGTCTGTTTCTAGTACTCATAGCATTTTATTTCAAAACATGGAAACAGCAAGGCTGTTGACTGATCTTTCACCTCTTTTTGTGGGTCAGCTAACATTACTTTTTCTATGTGTCAACATTTCTTCTTTTCTCTTTCTCTGAAAACAGAACTCAAAGGCCTCTGGCATCATGACTCCTTTCCACACTGGAAAACATTGTAAAAGGTGTATCAGCTATTTCAGATACTCCAAAGCCTTTGTGTGAATGTGGTGCTGTGTCTCAGCAAATTACTTTCAGGACATGCTATCTGGCATAGCTCTGCTCTCATAGGTATGAATCTGCTGCAGTACCTCTCCTTTGCTGGCCAAGTCAACAGGCAAGATTTGGTACCATCTCAACCAATATGGGGGTTGAATGAAACCTTGCATTTTATTACTTAACAGTCTTTCTGCTTTAAACCATTAAAACTCACTTAGATTTGTACAGTAGAAGTAACAAAAATTAAAGATGGGTTGAATATTAAGAGCTTTTCAGATCAGTCTCTTCTTTTTCTCTCAGATTTCAGTGTCAATTGCTTGTTAGGAAAATCTTTGAATTTTCAAAGATGACAAGCACATCTCTTTCCAATTGGATTTTTTTCATGAGAAAATGTTAAGAGATTTCATCTTCTTTCTTCATCTATGTGATGAGAAAAAGGTCTGACATTATTGAGACAGAAACATATGAAAGTAGTATAAAACAAGGGGGGAAGAAACACACTTACCTAAGAAATACCAAGTTATTCTGTGGTCATTAAATCAGTTTCCTGAAGCTCAGTTAATTTGAAGTTGCTGTCATAGACCAAGCAGAAGGGACACTGCCACTGCTTGGCCACTTGCTGGTCCAGAAAATACTTCTCTCTGCTGTTGAGCAGTTATTCCTCTCTGGGTGAATTTGCCTCATACAATGCTGTACATATTGATTCCCGACACATCTCTGGTTTTGAAGAAAATTTCATTTTATTTGTTTTTGTGATCAATTGTACACACATTTTTCTATCCAGCAGGTCCCATGAAAACTGTTAATACCTCTACCAGTGCAGTCTAAATCAGTCCATGGTAGATAGTAGGGCTGCGTTTCCACCCTGGGACAGTTGGCTCCAAGTGCACTGGAAGCCCCTCCAAGTAGAAATGAACTGTGGCCTGCCCTCCGCAGCCGAAGTAATTGAGAAAAATGCATTGGCAGTATCAGTCGTGGCGTAACACTTGGCTGCCTTTGACTCCAGTTCATACTGAAGTTCCAGCATGTCCGGTACGGCAGCACTCAAGGGTGGTGCGACTTCATTCAGGCCCCGATAGTCTGCTGTTAGTCTCCACTCTCCATTAGACTTTTGCACTGGCCATATGGGGCTATTAAACGGTGAATGGGTGCTACTGATCACTCCTTGATTTTTCAGTCTACGGATCAGCCTATGGATGGGAATCAGGGAGGCTCAGCTGGTGCAATATTGCCACTGATGCACTGTTGTGGTCACTATTGGCTCTTGTTGTTCTTCAACCTTCAGTAACCCCAAAGCAGAAGAATCCTCTGAGAGACCAGGCAAGCTGGTCAGCTACTTAATTTCCTGCATCTCTACGACAGCAATACCAAAAGCCCATTGGTACTTTTTTGGGTCTTTGAAGTACCCTCTCCTGAGATAGTCTATGTCAAGGATGCATAGAATCTCTGGATCAATCATGATGGGGTGCTTTTGCCATTTCCTCCCAGTCAGGCTGATTTCAGCCTCCAGTACAGTCAGCTTTTGGAGTCCTCCTGTCACTCCTGAAAGTTCTACCCTTTGGTAGCTTAATGGCATCAGAGTACACTGTGCACTAGTATCTACTAGAACTTTGTATTCCTCTGGGACTGATGTGCCAGGACATGGGATCCACACAGTCCAGTAAACCTGACTGTCCCACTCCTCCACCTGGACCGAGGCAGAGCTCCTCTAATAGTAGTCATAAGATTCTTCACTTATTTCTTGTACAAATGGCTTCAAATTCCTTTTCACAGGAGTTGGAGTAAAATCAGCTCCTCCACTCCATCTGGGAAAACGTTCACCAAAACTGGAGCAGCAACTTTCTTGAGAGGATGCCCATTGACCACTGTTTGAATTCAATTCACACACCTACTCCTCCAGAACTGAGGCAAGTTTTCCATCCCACTTTCTCATGCCTTCTCCATGATCCTTCCAGTAAAACCATGATGAAAGGGGCAAGATTGTCTTCAGGCTCCTGGAGTTGACAACTCACTTCATCCACTGTTGGTGGTGCTGCCTCACTCCAGGTCATAGATGTCAATGAGCAGGTATATGATGACTGTGCACTCCGTGTAAATTTCTGCCACATGGGTCATGCACATTCAACTTCATCTGGATCTACGGGTGCATTCCTGGCATCCAACTTAACTACAGATCATCTCTAGAATGGCTAATTCCTTCAGGTACTTGGTTTCAACATATGAAATCTTTAAAGCCTAAGCATATAGTAAATTCTTATATTCTTTAAATAAAATATATTATGATATGGAATTTATATGGGATATATTTGTAATAATTCATGATTTTTTAAAAGCAGCTTTGTGTTCGTTTTCACTTTCCTTGATTAATTCATTCATTAGCAGATCTCTCTGCTTTTACAAGGTCTCCTCATTTTGCAGCTGCAACTTCACTTACAGAGGTACTTCCCCAAATTTTAAAGAGAAAAACCCCAAAACACTGCCGCAGATTAATTCAGATAAGGAATTTTCCAGACGTCAACACCATTTCTTTCATCCCAGTGGCATCTGGAGTTAAATACTTTTGGACAAGAAAACTACCTTAATTCAGTGTTTTTTAATTATAGAGGTGATAGGCTAGTTTCCTAATTGAGCAAACTTTCCAGCAGGTATGGACTCCCAGGCTGGCTATTACAATTACCACCCTCACAATTTGCCTTTCATTACTGCTCTTGTAAACAAAGATCTTGATCAAGATCAACATTGGACATTAAATATTGCATCTGGTCACTGACTGACTGGCTAGTCCAGAGGGACAGAAAGTGAAAACCTTTGTCTCAGATCAACACTGATTACCTGATTTAGAGGCAAATGAAGAAGACACTCAACATCCTTCTGAGATGCATGTGATGTTTTAGATGGTGTAGCTGGTGGAACAGTTTTTGTACGGCCTCTGCAACTCACTGAAGTAGTGCAAAAATATGATCTTTCTGTGCTGCATGTTATAAATTAGATTAAAACCTTTATGGCAATGCTTCTATGGTAAAGGAATTTGCTATTTATAAAAAGACATCTGCTGCTAATGGTATATTTACTGATGTGCTACTTTATTAATGCACTGGTTATCCTAGTCGAGCATAACTGTAAGCTCAGCAGTCATCAGCAAACAAAATATACCTCTTGTATGAAGAATCTGGGACAAATATTTAAGAATAACAACTGTTTGGTTGGTTGTTTTTTTTAGTGCAATTTATGCCATTCGTGACAGTTACTCATTTGTTTTCTATCTCACTGATGCTTAAGCAATTTGTGTTTAACCAGGTTGTTTGGAATACTGTGCTCATTTGAACCAAATGGGGCAATTAAAGTTGGACTGGTGCATTGTTTCCGAACTGGAAATATTCCTGATCAAGTAAGACAGTGCACTGTGGTTCTCAAAGTTTCCAAGTAATAAGGAGTAGACTGCCACAGGAATTTTCACTGCAGTTGCAGGTCTCCTAAACAGGCAGAGACATGTACAAGAGAGTGTAGCATGTACACTCTCAGTAGCATGATTTATTTTTTATGAGGTATGTCCAGTTGTGTAAATATCTGAGTCCCACATACATTCTTTTAAAATCAAACCTCATAATTTTTAATTGTTCAAGGGAATTTCAGTGAAATACACTGTGAAATTAATTTACTAGCTTTTAATATTTAATTCAATCTGGACTAAAAGTTTACAGTTTCCTAGAGAAAACTGGAATAAGTTTTCTTTCAGATAAAACAAATATTTGTTGCAAAACATTCCATTCAGATGAGAAAAGTTTACCCCACGATTTTAGCTGTAAATGAATAATTCATTCCAACAGTGAGGAGAGCCTAGTGTTTCATTAACTACTGATTTATGGTGATCTAATTTGGGAATTTTATTTTCTAACCCAGATGTTTCCTTTATTACACATCTCCACTTTGTTATGGACAGGGAAGAGCAGTTGGAAAGGTGTTGTCCTTTGTCCAACATATGTTCAGAATTTAGTCTGTCTTGTTTTTCCATTTCTTACAGTTTTAAAGTCTCCAGATCTATTGTATATGCTTCTAGGTCTTCCTTCCCCTTCTTATCTTCTTCTCCTCCCACCAAAGGCAAAACTAACTAAGCAAAAACCCTTCAAATTCCTATAAGACTATACACACAGTGACATGAAACACTAAGCCCACCTCCTTACACAAATATTGTGTAATAACTTGTGCCACTGAAAAATTATAAAAAAGAGAAAAAAAGTCTAAATTAGGATCTTATAAAAGATGCTGATTAAAATGAACTAGTACATAACTTAAAGTTTATTCTAGGCTTTTTGGTTTTAATCATCTAATGACTACAGACTTGTGCTAGTGTAGTGTGCTGATGTTGGGTTCATGTCATCCACACATAAGTACCTAATGGAAGCACAGATGTCAGGAACTGAATCACCCTTTGCTGTCTCTCTCTCCCGGAGAGAATGAGTGAGGAAGATTTGGCCCACCAAGGTCTGCTTGGAAGAAACTCCTGTGTTGACTGAAGAGTGGTGCTTTTGGGTCTAGCTGGTTGAAGTGAATCTGGTCAGACAACACTTTTGAGAAAATTTTGGAAAACAAAGGGCTGCTAATAGTACCTTTCAGCTCTCCTTTCTATTGTCACTGTGGCTGTAAATTAATAACTCAACAGAGCAGTGCTTATGTAGAACATGGAAGACAATAGAATGTGGACTTTTACATATGAGCACTTTCACTCATCAGTATTAGCAGATGCAAAGCCATACCTGAGTAAGCATGAAAGAGACCAGAATTTTAAAATGGAAAAGTCTGGCCTCCTGCATTCTAAAAGAAAATCCGTCAGTTCTTCTGTTCTTGCAAGGCAGGGCAGAGCAGAATGAATTAAAATCGCAAGTCAAGCAATCCATGCCAGCTTTTAAAAACATTAAAGAATGCACTTTTAAAATTTTTTGTTGATAAAAGTTTCAAAGTAATGATAAGGTTTCATTTCAGTATTACAACAAAAAAATATAAATGTTTCCCCTCATACCTGATTTCCAGTGGATTAAAATGTCTGTCAGAAAGAGGCTGAGAGAGGAAGAGTTCTTTTTCTTCCCACAAGAATGAAGTTGTGAAAAGGAGATTTAAATTTCGCCTTTCAAAAATTTCATCAAAATTTGGATATTTCTCCTTTCATATAGGTACATATAATCTTTCACCTGTTTTCCATAATGAAAAAGGTTGGGGGAATATTACATGACCCTGTTTTTTTGAAGCTAGATGCATAACAGTAATAGGCTTAGTCTGGGAGCAGTGTGTAGAGTGGAGAGGCATAATGCTGTGCATTAATTTAACTCCTCAATGACATCCCACTGTGCTGCCTGTATTACCTATTAAGTCTCTTTCTGCACTTCTGAAGACCCCATAGTGATGTTCTGAGATTGCTCTGTGTAACAAACACTACAAAACAAGGTTTTAAAGGGTGACAGATAAGGGAAAGTTGAGAGTACATCTTACAATGTAAAATGTACTGCTTTTACCCACACTCTTATTTACATGTACCAGAGTTCTGGTGATAGTATTTCTACAATGGATTTGGGTCTTCCTTGATCAAATTACAACACTCTTAATCAGGAAATTCAACTTAAATGTAGTTTAGTCAAATGAACTAATCAGAAAAAATAATGACATTTATTCATTTAATATATAAACTGTGGTCATTTTAGCTCTAATTTAATTTGATTTAATGGTTCTGTAAAGAGTTCAATTTTTCTATCTCTGCTTAGTAAAGCATCCACACTGTCGTGTGATAATGGGAATGTATGCACAGCTTTGTGGGCTCCTTATGTGGGCTAAGGATGCCTATCATTCCCTGAGAGATTTTTACTTGTTAAAGTGATTTGTTGCTGACAGATAGGGACTGAATGTGGCACTTTAGGTTAAAAACTGAGGATGAAAACAAGGTACAATTCCTCACAATAGTTCAGATTTTCAACCTGAGGGCATTCAGGCTGTTCAGATCTGGATCTTTTATTTTATTTTTCCAGAACCCCAGAGGACTGTTTTACATGAAAAGACTATATGAAGATGGAAAAATTGGCTACTTTTCAGGTGAATATTCTACTTACTTGATCAGGTCTGTGAGCTGGCAAGCAAAGCAGCTATTTGATGCCACTAAAAGTGCTCACCACACTAAGGCTGTGCATCGCCGCCTTCCCTTATTTTCTCCAACACAGAAAGAGGAAGAGATTGAGGAAGCTTTTCTGCCTTTGGGACTAACTGTTATGTTCTGGACAGCAAGTGCAGTTCATGACTCTGGGGTAGGTGTCAAGGGTCAGGTTCTAGGGGCATCTTTGACCCTGAAATACTTCAAGAAGTGGCTGGACCATAGGACCTGTGGACTTGTGGAGTTAGTGGCGGCCCTGAAGAAAGACAGAGTTCTGATCCCGAGGCTGTTTACCAACATCCAGTGCTGCAGAGCACAGAGGATATTTTGGGTTGTAAAAAATGGCATCTTCTGGTTGTGTTTTCACATCTCCAGAATTTATCCAGATGTCTTTGTGCTGGCTCAGTCTTTCCTCACAGACTTATCAAGAATGCAATTGGTGACCACAGCACTGCTTTTTTTGATTCCACATTTTGGAAGTGAAAATGTCTACCTGCTTCTCTGTCTGGAGGTATCCTGGAATCAAAAAGTGATTTATGATTAGAAATTATCATTATCCCAATCTAGCCTTGAATCTCTTCTTATTAGTGTGGATTACATAGATGTTGACTGGGTTCAGAGGAGGAGGAGCAGTGAGTGGATGAGCCTATAATGATGGTTTACCCAGCAAGGACAGAGCAACGTTTCCATCCTTTCTCTCCTCAACAGATCTACGGCTAGCACAGGTGTATTCTCATACACCACACTTTGTCTAATCACGCTTTTTGAATCCGGTCTCCCAGTTAAAGGAGATGGAGAAATGCATAATTTGTGAATCTTGATAGAGCTTAGGCCTATTTACTGGGCACTTTTGGAGATGTCCCACATCAGATACAAAACCACCCCAAAGAACAGATGACAACATGGCAGCCTGTAGGCCTTAATTATCTCCTAGGCCAGGCAATCATTACAAGGAAATTTCAAGTATCTGCATTTTCAACAGGGTACTTAAAGCAGTGTTCGGACCTCTTATTTTTTCCTAGTTTCCTTTGAAGTCCTGCCCGCACACTATATGTGTCTCTAAAATCACATTGCAAACATTTGTCCTTGCAAACAGTTTTGCTGCTGTGGTACTGCCTATTTTACTAGCTTATTTAAAAAGCATTCAATTTGACTAAATTACTTGCTGTAACTCCCAAAGAATGACTAATTATTAACTTAATTCTTTCACTGGAGAGCAACCTTCGCTTATAACAAGGAGAGTTTTTCTATTATGTTACAGAAACACACTTATTCTTGCCAGTAGTGGGTAAACAGTACCTTTTCCCATCTAATACTGGATCATTTCTCCTTTTTCTCTCACATGAGAATTCTTTATTCTGGTAGAAAAAGGAAGTCTGTTACAGCTATAACATAATATATTTCCAATATGTCATCCATTATTTTAGGCATAGGGAGTAATGATTGACATGTATTGTAAAGTTCTGTAGATTACTTTAAAGGAATTTTACTTCTGCTTCCGCTACAGCACAGGCTTGGTTTCATTTTTAGCATTCTCTTCTAATTATAGCCTTTCTTTGTCATAGAGTTTAAAGAAATGTTTTGCAACTATCTTCAGGGGTACGAATTCATTCATTATAGCTGAAGATCCAGAATTATTTTTGTATACAGTGAATTTGGTAGGACTGTTCAGTGATCCATTTGCCTCATGTCATGGTTGGGCTAACTGTTATTGTTCTCAACTGTGCACAATTGCAGTAGGTCCATTGAGGGGTAAGTGGACCACTGATATTAGCACAGGTAAGGCCCAGGCCCAGGAAATTTGTGAAGAAGCTATAACCATAACACCATCTCTTTAAAAGAATGCAGATAAATAGGCATGTGAATAAGACTGATATGTATATTTTTACTATATGTGTGTGGTTTTGTGATTAATTGCTCTATCTTGGAACACATGCATCCTATTTCTTTTTACTTTATTCTGAAAAGTAATTAAAATTTCTGGCTTGCCATGTAATATACCATGCAGTGACATATGTAATTCATCACTAAATTAATAAACTTATTTTATTTTTTTTTCGGAGTGATGTTACCATTTGTGAATTGATAGCACAGAACACTTTCTTTGAAGACTTTTTTTATGAAAAAGTTATTGATCATGTTTCTAGTCTACCAGTTAGCATAAGCGGTGAAACTATACTGATTAATGGTCTTGATCAGGAGTCTGCTGTGGGATTTTCCTACCATTGGCTTTACTAGTCTTTGGAACAAATCCATAAGAGTACACATACACAAAGAAAGAGTTTGGCTCAAGACACATAAACTGTTTAGGATCAAGCTGTTGCTTTAAAAATTTTGTACTATTATTACTAGTACCTCTTACAGGATTTCCACTTATTTCTGAAAGCATAATTTACACTTCTTGAACTCCTGTACACATTTATCTTTCACATCTGATCTTTCACATTGCTTACATGAGATAATAATTTTTCTGTTTAACTTCTATGTGGTTTAGACCGAAAAACAGAGGGATACAAATAATAACAATCAATTCTCTCCTCCAAAGATAACATGTAAGTGAATAGTAAATAAAACTCTCAAGTCTGCATTTGTATGTCATGTGCTTTCTCTCCATGCTGAGCTATATTTCTTTTTCTTTCTTCTGGTGCAATTTATGGATCAATTTAAGTGTAGAAACAGAAACACAGTATCATAGAATCATAGAATAGTTTGGGTTGGAAAGTATCTTCAAAAGTCATCTAGTCTAACCCCTCTGCAATAAGCAGGGACATCTTTAACTAGATAAGGCTGCCCAGAACCACATCCAGCTTGGCCTTGAATGTCTCCAGAGGTGGTGCATTTACCACCTCTCTGGGCAACCTGTGACGGTATTTTACCACTGTCATTGTGAAAAACGCTTCTGCCAGTATTTCCAGACCAACTGGAGCAAGCAATGCTTAGACACCATCCTCCTCAAGCCAATTAGCTGTGAAATTTTCAGGGTAGTTTTGCAGATATATATGCATGGTAAAAATAAACGCATCCACATTTTTCCAGTGTCAATGTTTTTGGTTTTTTCAGTGGTGCTCTACTCAGACTGAAAGCCTTTGCCTTTTTTTTAAGCAGATACTGCTCTCTTTTTGTTGAATATTATTAATGAAATCTGTTTAATGATCTATAGTGATACTGGAGATGTGAAGAAAGTTGCTTTAACAACTTAAAAGGAGCTCAAGAATATTTCAGATCTCTTACATTAATATCTAGTGCATGCCTCTTTCTTTTTAGTTTGGGCACCCACCTTTTGGCTTCAACACATTGGCAGGTCTGCACCCATTAAATGTAAGCATCCTTCAAATATAGCTACCTTTACTCCACAGATTGTCATCTAGACATAACAATTCCGTGGTTCCTTCCATTTCAATTTCAGGACAGGCAAATTACAGTGCAGGAAAATTTCACAAGTAGATTGCAGTTCTTGGAGGCTATTGCTCAGAAGACTAATATCCATGTGATCACTGATTAATCTGTTTTCATTTCTTCCTTTTTGGCTGAGTAACATAAATTCTTGTGATGAATAGCCATGACATATGATTTGAAATAAAACTTTCTAACCCACCTATTCCCCTAACAGAGAAGCTGGCAATAAACCTTAAGATTATCGTCTATGAATGAACACTGCCATGTCCAATATCTTGGACATAACATCTGAGCTTCCATGCAGCTCTATGACTGCATGGAAATGATGCTTGTTGAATGGTTTTATTTTTGTGGTACCTAAAAACTACCCTGGCAAGGACTGTGTTATGGAAGATGCTGTATACAATATAGGATTATGCTTTGAATATGCTCCTCAGGATCTTCTGTTTAGTATCTGGCTCTTATCCACCCTTAGATGTTTAGCCAACCAGAACCAAATAGGAAATTCGTCTCCTTATTACTAATCTTCTCTCAAGTACTGGAATTGGGATGTATGCTTATTCATTGAGCAAAGACGCATGAGAAATGGAGTGTAAAATGAATTAATTGAAACATGCTGTCGAACATGGATAAAGCTCTCAAACCTTCATAAATCCTCATGAGGGACTGAAATTAAAAAAAAAAAAACCAAAAACAAAAAAAGAAACAAGATTTTGCTCAAACTTATTTCTTAACCTCTTAAAAAATACCAACATGTGTCTATGCCTAAAGCTGTGGTTTGTACTTTAGGCCAATGGGAATATTCTAGATGTACTCACTTCTGAGTATATCTGGTTTAAAATAGATGTTCTGGAAATAAAGTGGACTAAAAAAATCTAAAGAGTTAAAAGGCATCTTGAGGAGATAAAGGGTGTTTCATTCTTACATATATTTACACTATTCTTTCATTTAAAAATTGAGAATTACTTGTCTTATATGCTTCTTACATTCCTCATCAAGGAGAAAGAACATTGAAAAATATCCTGAAATATGAAGCATAGAATGTATTCACCGAGAATTTTAAGATTTACAATCTTCATTACAATTCAAGAAAGCTTGAATATATTATTTTCTATTTATTGTTGATGTTTTGGTTTTTTTTTTAAGGGAAAAAATTCCTCTCAACTTAATGTCATCCAGATGTTGATTAAGTAAGGTCTTATATATTGTTATTGCTTTCATTGTGTTTAAATTTACCTTAATTTAAATGATCCTCAGTGATGCTGGAGGTATGAAATGCAGGAAATGCTTGCATCTTTTGTTATATGACTTCCAGAATGTAAACTGGCTCATGGAATATGAAATAATCAATATAGCCAGGAGACTATCTGAAAGAGACATATATGCTTCTCTTCTGTCCTGAATTGTCATATAAACCTACGATTCTAAGAATAGCCTCTCTTTTCTTCCTTACATTTGCTTAAGCCAAGCACAGTAATTTCTTTTTATACTTAAACTTGGCAGAAATAAAAAATTAAACTCAAAATGGCTCCAAGGAAGAAACCATTTTAGGATGAAACATTTTAATACAACACATGATTAAGGAAATGCAACAAAAAGAGAGAAAAAACACAGTGTGTTGGATTTGAAGTGGTGAAACAGTGTAAAAAAAAAATTAAAAAACATTTCAAACTAATTAGATGCTGGGTGTGGCTTCAGCCTGTACAGAGAGTTTTATTGTTCAGTAACATTTGTGAATAATCTGAGAAAACTTTTGTTCCTATGAATGTTTTCAGACAGCAGATTCCAGATCTGTAAGTGATGGTTTTGTCTCAAAATGTGTTCTATTAAGCACGGAGCCAAAATTTGCTGTAGATGGAGCATCTGTAGAGCTTGGCTCTACCAGTCAGAGAGCACTATCAAAATCCTGTGGCATGGCACTTGGAAAGCAAATATCAAAGGCCTAACTCAAAGGATGTCATCCTGGGTTCAGTGGTAGCAGTCATTTTTCTCCTTTGTAGTATCTGGTGCAGTGCTGCGTTTTTGACTTTCAGCCTGGGAACATCACTGATAACACCCATGGTTTCAGTTGTTGCTCAGATATGTTTGCTCTGACCAAGGACTTTCTGAGTCTCATGCTCTGCTAGGGGGGAGGGGAAGCCGGAAGGAAGCAGAGATAGGACACCTGAGCCAAACTAACCAAAGAGGTATTCCATACCACAGCACATCATGCCCACTATATAAACAGAGGGCAGTTACCCAGAAGAGTTAGATCACTGCTTGGTTTGGGCTGGGTATCGGTCAGCAGGAGGTGAGCGGTTGTACTCTTTTCCCTTGTTTTTTCCCTTGTCATTATTATTATTGTTGGTAGCAGCAGTGGGTTTGTTTTATGCCTTAGTTACTGGATTGCTCTTGTCTCAACCCATGGGAGTTATATTCTTTCAATTCTCCTCCTTTTCCCTTCGGGAGCTGGGAGGAGGAAGGGGACCTATGTGGTTCTGAATTACTGGATGGGCTTAAACCACAACAGATGCCTATGTGTAAATTATGAAGTTGTAAGTCCAAACAGATGAGCAGAGATAATAATTCCTCATTAATTTTGATTACCTAACTTGTTTGTAATAATAATTTCTGATAATTAATGAATTAATGTTAAATGCAAACATCATTGTACTTATTTTTCTTTTCTCTTAATGTCCAGTCAGTTCAATGCTGCCAAAAAGCATAATGCAATCATTGACTAGACTGGTTATCCTGTATATTAATATCTATATGTCTGCACTTAAAAACATTTCACTTTAGAAGCTTCTGAGAAAATATCTAAATACAGTTAACAAAACCTAAAAATTTTTAAAATATTATTTTAAACAAAATAGAATTGAAAAATATTGCAATGTGTAGTTTTTCAAAGTATGCAGACATAAGAGAGTCAAACCATCTAAATTTTATAAATTTAAATTTAAATACTTAAATATATGATCTATAATGCTGATCATACACTGCCTTTTGTAGCCCTGAATACTGATGAATATCAAACAGGGTTCTTGACTAGAAATACAATATATCACCCATGAGAACTAGCATAGTAAGGGATAACGTTCATAGCAAAAGAAAACAAATAACATGACCAAAAAGAAAACAAACAAAAAAATCTACTACATCTGGCAGTTCAGGTTATTGCAAGTAATTTAATGAATACCTAATCTCTTCTTCACCCTCAAGGGTGGAATTTGCTTGCAGTATATAGCAGAACTGGTAGGGGATGAAATGTCTGAAACGTCCGCCACAGTACTGGTCCCTACAGATTTGGATTCGGAGCCAAAATTGAGAATGTCTGAGGAGCTTAAATTGAGGATCTCTGTTTTGTAAATGTTCTATTAAACTCAGGATTTTTCAATTCAAACTATTCAGCTGGCATGGGAGGGGGGAATAATTCCTGCTCACTCTCCCTTTTGAAGAGTTTTCTGTTCCAGTGTTTGCTTTTTTATTTTTGCTTTTGAAGTCTGATTTTGTTGTTTTTGAAGTCTAGTTTCCCTCCACTCCTGTGAAAACATATATTTATATATATATATATATATATATATATATTTTATTATTATTAATCT
>JAOEHX010016189.1:13496-35326 GCA_025448015.1 Bolborhynchus lineola | reverse complement strand
CAGGTTGGACATAGCCTTGGGTGGCATGGTTTAGTGTGAGGTGTCCCTGCCCATGGCAGGGGGATTGGAACTAGATGGTCTTAGGGTCCTTTCCAACCCTAACTATTCTATGATTCTATGATCAAAGGCAGATAAATAAAATGAGCAAAAGACAAATATGTATGCTTGGAAATCTTGCCTTGGAACAACCTTTTGCTTCAGAATTAGGGTAGGGTTTTATGATAGAGCAAGATACTCTTTATTACCTTTTAGAGCCAGCAATAAACTTTTGTCTTTCTTTCTGTTCTGCTCAGATATTGATGTGGGATTCCACCCTTCCATTAATATTTTTACTTTGTTGGGTTAAACTTCTATTTGCCTGATCAGCTCAACTGACCAAACTAAATGACCTGCTCTGGGAATATACTCAAAGCAAAGCATTTTTGTATGGTTTCTCTCATAAAAGTTTAATGCAGTGTATACTTAGGAAAGGTTTAGGGTTTCCATTGCTTCTGGAAATTTTCTCACCCATTTATTCTGATAAACCTCAGATTTTGCTGACAGGATGTATCTAGACTTGATTAAAGGTGCACACAAAGACATTGTACCCCAGAAACAATATCCCACAGGAAGGGAAACAAATCAGGAGTTTTCAGGAGATGTTTGCTGTCCTCTCAGAGCTTTAGAGAGATGAGGGACTTTATGGGAATGTCAAAGTCTAGGAATCCCAGATATGTGGTTAATGGAGTTGAGTGATATGCAGATCAGTAAGATGTCCCGGCGGAATTGATGCCTCTCTACTTCTGTTGCAGATACCTTCCTCTAATAGCACAAGCTGGCCAGAAGCTGCGATGTTGCCATAGTCATGTAGCAGAAGCAGTAGAAAGAAATTTGCAAGACTTAGTACTTCTTGAGGCATCATTAATTCCTAATGGGGCCTGAAGAGAACAATGTTGTGAAGATCCAATCCACTGGAAATCCCATGCAGTCTAATCCCTCTGTGTACCTGTAATAGTAGTGATGTAAAACTATGCATAGGTCTGTTATTACATTGTTTACTTTGTTCTCTATTTATATCTTTTAATTGGAAAGATGGCAAAAATGAGGCTTTCTTGGGAATTTGCAGAAAGATTTATCTTTAGGATTATGACTTCAGGACTGTCAATGTTATGCGTATTTCTGTTGTACTTTGTGGTATAGCGGCTTCCAATAAATCTTGGAGAGTACTATATAACTTCTTACTGAAATAATTTTAATACTCTTTCCAGACACTACTGCTAACTTCAGAATAGAATTAATGTGGAGCAAATCAGTCTGTAAATGTGTCTTTCTTAAAATACTCACACCTCTTTTTTGTCAGGTTTCAATGCAAAATTTCACTGGAATGCATATATTTCAATATTTTAGTACACTAAGCTACAATGTGTCTTTAACAGAATCACCTCTGATCATCTCAGGGAGATGATTTCATTAGTCTCTGTTGGGTGGCCCTAATAATATGTGTGTGTGAATTCTTGACTCTTCTGAACCCAAGAGTACAGCAGCCTTTTACCTCTGCTTAAAATGCTTCATACTCCTTGTCAAAATAACAGTTCAGTGATTCCTGAGCTGGTAATTTGGCTGCTGCATCATATCCTAGCAAGGTCAGCACTGCAGCATGTTGTAAGTAATGGTAGGCAGCTGTTAGAGCAAATGTGTATCATCTTCCCTCAGAACTATTCCCCACTTTTGTGCTTGTATCTAGCAAGTGCTCCGTGTGCATGTGCATTAGCTTGCATATGTAGCTTTTCTTTCTTAGGTTTAATTAGTTAATCACTGGAATATGAATGTGCGGAAGTTAAAAGATGCTGTACCATTAATAAAAATTTCTGCTAAGTCAACACTAAACGTATGTTCAGGTTGTTTCAGTGCTTCTTACTGCTTTCTGCCTGGCCTACTCTCTGCACAAATACAGGGGTACATATAAAGTTACCTGTCTTTGAACATCTTTCCCATTTTTCCAGAAACAATAACTGTATTGCAGTATTGCTGCAAGAATATCATTCTGTTCTTTGGACATGCACCCAAATATTCTGAAGGGCCAGAAGAAGAGGGAGCAAGACTCAAGAGCCAGCTGTCTTCTTAACATTAAAGTTAGCAACATTTTCCTAGAAGAAGTGGAACATTTAACCCATGGCCAGGTGTCCTAATTGTTAGCTGTTTATGTGAACCAGGCCTTCAAAGTTACTCCAACGCTTTTAATTTGTAGCAGAACATCTAGCACGTAGGCTATAATAATCTCTGCCGTGGTGCCACTGCGATTCATCAGGGATGTTAGGAATGGATTTGGCTCCACTGTTTGTTGGCCTCTTGTACTTTGTCAAAAAGATTTTCCATTGTCTGTTTCCCAAAGCAGTCATGTCTTTCCATAGAGGGCTGTACTGAGTCAAAAGGAGAGGGAACAGATACCTCGTCAGCCACTCCAATTAAAGAATTTTCAGAGGGAAGAAAATCTTGCCATGGTGCTTGAGTCACCAAGCTAACATCAGAGACCAACATCTTGTTCCCATTGTGTGTTGAATTGATACATCCTGATATAATTATATAGCTGTTTCTGCTCTTAGGAATGTGGGAAATGATTCTGGGTTCCGTGTTGTATTTAATGGGCATCTTTTACCAAAATTTATGGTAGAAACCAGGGATACAAATACTCATAAACTTTCTGAACTACTTATCTGAAGCAATTGTTGTGCCACAGTTTTTTTGTTTTAATTTTAAAAAAATTGGAAAGCAAAACAAAGAAAAAGAAATTTAAAAATTCCAAAGCTGTACTTGTCATGATTGTAAACAAAACCTTAAAACTGTTCCAGGCTTGGTTATATGATGTTACTCAAGAATAGGTATTCCCGACTCACAACATATGTGGGTATCCCTATTCCCTAGTTAGCTTGACTCTCATTTTTAGCTTAACTCCATTTCAAAGTGCATTAGGTTGAGCAAAACCATAGCAGTTTGGAAGATGAAGTGAAATTTAAAACCATCCGCCTGAAGAATGCTTTCCTGTCTTAGTAGTGTAGTCAGTTTATGGGAGGCTTTGCAGAATGAAGATAGGAAAGATCATAATGAAACAACTGGCAGCCCAAGGAGGTGACATTATTATCACAGTTGGAGTACAGAGCCTTATATTTATTTATTTTTAATACAAATGAATGAATATGCAATATGGACCATAAAGTTCAGGTTTAAACTGAACTTTAAACTGAAAGACATACAATAAGTTACCAGGGACAAGGGAAGAATTTTACCCCTTGTCGATAGAAGGAGCTGTATGGTGGTTTCTTGACCCTGGCTAGGCACCCACTGCAGCTGCTCTATCACTCCCTTTCTCGATGGAACAGGGGAGAGAAAATAAAACAAAAGGCTCATGGGTGGAGATAATGACAAGAAAATACCATCCACCACTTGCCATCACAAGCAAAACAGCCTCGACTTGGGGAAAATAAGTTAAATAATTTCCAATCAAATCAGAGTAGGATTATGAGAAATAAACCCAAATCTTAAAACACCTTCCCCCACTCCTCCCTTCTTCTTGGGCTTTAGTCTTGAATTCTCTACCTCTTCCCTGCACAGTGGTACAGGGGGATGGGGAATGTGGCTTGTGGTCACTTCAGCCATCACATGTTGTATCTGCCAGTCCTTCCTCCCCACACTCTTCCCTTGCTCTAGCATGAGTTCCTCTCATGGGAGACAGTTCTCCATGAACTTCTCCAGCATGGGTCCTTCCCATGGGCTTCAGTTCTTCATGAAGAAGGGTTTTCTGGTGATGGGTTAGATCTGATGGCAGAAAAATATTGACAATGAGAAAAATACTAGAGAATTTGCAGAAAGTTTTATCCTTAGGATTCTGACTTGAGGACCCTGAAGGGGAGAACTCTTTTGGACTCTGGCTGACTGGCTGAAAGGCAGTTCACTATAGTCAGCAACTGTTTCTGGCTTGCACAAACTGAAATTTCAGGACCTCTAGTTTGTTGGAGCAGTAAATAATAGAAGTATCACAGAGCACAAAATATATCAGTATACAAGCTACACAAGAATGGTTATAAGGAAACACATGACAGCTCTGTATAGCACAGGGAGACTTTTAGAGTCTGCCCCAGTGATTTCATGAAGTCTTTGGAGACTCCGTGGTGGTTTTCGTGGGTTGACTGAAATTGGAAGGAATAGTCTGCTCAAGTGTTGAAAAGAAGTAAAAGGATCCTTTGTGAAAATAACACATCCAGAAACCTCTGAAAACCACTGCTCCTTGTTTTGTGAGACTATGTACTTCCTCTTTATGCATGGGATATAAAAAGGAGTCAACGTTGCTTAGAAGTGAGGAGTAGGTTTTATTTTTGTTTCAGTTTTTTCTTCTTTAGCATATCTGAATTATTTACTTTTTGCTATTTTCCTTGTGTTGCCTGGCAACATCTAGTAAGTTGTCAGCGCTATAACTTTGGTGGATTTAAGATTCAACCAGAATGAATTTTAACACAAAAGCTTGCAGTCTGATTTCTTAAAACACTCCATGAATGTTGAATTAAAGGGGTTTTTGCTTTGTCAGGTTCTGGACAAGTAGGAATTAATTTTACTAGGAGAACAGCATTGAATGTACTTTTACAGGAAGACTAACTTCTTGTCCTTGACTTTGTATGCACTGCTGAGGCAAAATTTCTCTCAAAACCATTATCCCTTTCTCCAAGAACCAGAGTGATGATGTTGCATGTGTCACATGTCACTAATTCAACACAGTTTTTTTTTTTTAAATTGCTCTTTTAACTTTCTATGCTGATTTTAATCTCAGAAAGCTGAGATTAAAAGCCTTATCACAAAGGTATCTGCTATGTGATAGAACTATCAGGACTTTGATTCTACAAGATTTAAACAGCTCCCTGAGACAGGCTGTCAACTCCCATTAGAGTTCATGGAAGTAAACGATGATGAATGTTTGACCAGCACTGGTATTTCTGCAACACTGACTATATGACTGAATTCGTTCAGTGTAAAGTTGCACCATGTTGATGACACAGATCCATCCTCAAAGAGTTCGTGTCTAGCATTTTAGAGTAAATATCCCATCAGCACTTTTAAATGTCTGGTTCAGTATGTGGGCATCTCCACAGGAATTCCTAAACCTAAAGTCAGATAATTGAAACAATCAGGTTTTATGAAATTGTTTCCAAGAGAATTCATGTTAATGATCTGTCTCAGTTAATACCTATAGCTAAATGTTTATTTTGCTTATGGGACTGCTTGAAACATGTTAATATCTTTCCTCTAACTATACACTACTGCTCATAGGTGAAATAATATTATTAGGTTCACAATATCATAGAATCCACAGTATTAATTTTTTAAGTAGTTTAGGTTTAGAATATTTTAGCATTTAACAACCCGACTATATTGTAACTCATAAGTCTTAATTACTTCTTCTGCAATGATATTTCCCTAACTAAATAAGCTACCAGGATGGTCTTTCTAAGAAGTCAAGCTGAGCAAGCAAGCTAGCCAACATGTGTTCTGATGCATGTGAATTGATTGGGATGAAGTGCAGTGCTGAGAACTGATACCTCATTTTAAACACAGTGTGTTTAAATGTCTCCATAAAGTGTGTTTTATGTCTCCATTCTTCTGAGAGGCTTATCCTCTCAGTCTTTGGGAGTGATCATATGCATAGCCTGCACCCCATTAGGAATCTGTAGGAAAATCTTGCAAGAAAAAGAAAGACCACATGTAGGCAGTAATGGGGAACAAAGAAGCACTAGCAGAGAAAAGACTGATTGCAAATATTGGGAAAGAGCGTGCACCCTTCACAATGGTACTATTCATATATATAAATCGCGTGCTTATGTGTTTTTCTGGATCTGGGCCTAACTGCACAACTGGATTTCTTTCAAGCAGCAAGTAAGTGCAAGCAAAATCAGAACACAAACTTAGACTTAGATTCCTCTGGTGGAGAGTGCAGTTCAGGTCCACAACTCAGAAAGTTAAGGACTGTGAAGGAAAGCTACAAAATACCTGAAAAAAGGAAGGGAATAGAACGTGCCTTTGCATAGTGCTGGTTTAGCATTTAAAATTGAAGGTGCTTATTTGTTGAGCTAGAAGGTTGTTTTCCACCTTTGATTAATCTTTGGTTGTATTTTAAGAGAATGGGACTGGATGTGGACTTAAGTCCTTTAGAGGTAGAGAAAAAGGGTATATTTTGGTCTCCGAGTACGCAGACCCCTGTTTCAGTGCCGAATAAGGTTTTGAAAGCTTTTGTAATAGTGCATTATGAAACCCTGATTTGATAGTGGATGGGGGACTGTGAAAAATATCAAGGGTATGAGGTGTGGTAACAGATTGGTGAGTATTCTGAGTGCTCTGCAGCGTGGAACTGACATGTATGTGGGTCACAGCGGATTCCCTTCAGATCTGAGCAATGTTAATATGCAGAAGGCAGATACAGCTTGTTCATCTGCTGGATCGGAGATCCTGCTTCCTTGCTTAATCTGTTCTTTTGTCAGGTAGCCAGTTGGAAGCCTAAGCTCTGTGTCAGGTATTTTCTTACCTTTAATGTTTCTGTTGCATAATAAAAATATGAGAGTTGTGGAAATTGCAGCTTGGTCAGCTTCATTTTGAAGCAGTTAATTCATTTGAATGGAAAATTAATGGCTATTCTAACCCATATTTTTCTCTACATAGATAGACATGGAAACAGAAAAAGCATTTATTAATTGATGATAAATTAATGTCATCTAAAGATCTAGTGAAACAGGAAGATAATTAGATTAATGTGTAAAATACAATATTTTAGCCCATCAGATTTAACAAATGTGACATTGTGCTTTATTTAATGCATGCAAATGAAGCCTCACATGCAATTAGAGAATGCAGAGCTTTGTAGTGCAGAATCTTCCATTCCCATTCCAGCCACATAGCCATAATCATAAGTCATTCATGACAAAAATCAATGATCTTAGTTTTCTGACAGCTTTTGTTCTGTGTTCCCAGGAACTGTTTTCTATCTTTTCTCAAGAGGGCATTTAGAATTTGAGCTCCCTCTCTCTGCTTGTTTATTATGTATAGTGCCATTCATTTGCCAAGTGACCATGGTGCTGAGTTCCAGCTTGGCATTTGTGGAACATTTTCCTTTCAGTCCCTTAAGAATACATGCTTTGGTCTCTCAGAAGCCAGCAAGTTCTCAGCACTCTAATGAAGTGGTGTGGTCTGGGCTGAAGTGGGCAGAAAAGTTACCAGAATCTGTCTCAGTGTTTGTGGCTATAACGTGGCACAAATGAGGAAGTTATTGATGATAACTTTTGAAAGAAGAAATAGGAATACTTATTATTTTCTGTCTCTGTATTTGAGTAAAATCTCTCTAATTGCATGAGTAGAGCATTAAAGTTTTGTAGTACATATTATATCCAATAGGCGACTCTTAAGAGAAAAGAAAAAATGTGCAGCAGTAAGCCAGACTTGTAAAAGATTGTGTAGTTCTGCTCAGTAAAGTTGGCCTTTTACAATCCATTATATGGCAAGTCAATATAAAGGGAGCAGATCTCATTTACGGACTTGGGATTCCCACTGTAGTTGCTTTCCAACAGGGTACCTGATCAAAAGCATTTGTTACCAATTCTGCTAATTGACAGGGCCTTAAAATCTTTCATTCTGTTAGGTAGAAGCAAGATGAGGACAACCACCATCGTTGAAAAAATATTGATTTTGCTAGGATATCCTGTGTTTGTTCTGCAAATTGCAAATAGACACAGAATACAATTTATAACACTGTGAGCAGAAAGTGTGATTAAGTCCGTAATCTGTTCTCTTAACTCTTCATTGCTCAGTTTGCACAGGTTTAAAAAAACACCCATGTAATCCTCTCCTTTAAAACACAGCAATAGGTCAAGTTGTAGTTTGTTAAAACTGGCCAGCACCCTGTCATTACAAAATGAGAACATGAAAGCATACAGGGCTTAAGCAGGCAGAGGCTTTAAATCTATTAATTCATTTTGAAGTGCCTAGCTTCTGCACATCCTCCTTTAGAACAGAATAGTTGGTCTGTTAGGTCTCTGAGGACTAGCTTTTTACTTGTGTGCTGGCAAGTGAATCCCATGCCTTCTTTTAAGTTAGTAATAGGGAGAGACAGGGCAAGAAAAGCCAGAACAAATCTCCATTAGGATTAGACAACCTTGTAGCTGCTCAATAAGAAGCAAAAACTGGCTGGTCAGAGCCTGACTAGGCAGGACAAGGAGCTGTTGCTGAGCTGACAATGGGTGACAGTTCTTTGGAGAAGAGCGTGTAGGGACAGGGAGCTGATTTTGTTGGAGGTGTTTTCAGCAGGAAGTGGGGGACTGTCATCTTAATTCTATGCCTGTTGGACTGGGCCACTGCCTCCACTCACTCCCCGCTGCCCGTTCTCATCTGCTTCCATATTTTCCATACTCACAGCATCACTGCCCTTTTCCATTCAATGCTGGCAGGCCTCTGGGAACATCTTTATCTGATATGGCACAAAGGCAAGTTCACACCTGTCAGTACAACTGAGCAGCATTTGCATGGTCTTCAGCAGTCGCTTCACTGGAGTCCATACTTAGTCTTCCTTGAAGAAGAGCTATGAGGTAGTGCTAGAGCAAATAAAGAAGAGGGGTAGTCTGGTCACGATATCAAGGCAAAAGGAAGTACGTGGGTTCTCGTGAAAGAGTCTGACTCCACCATCCCAGCACAGAGCCTTTAGTGATGCTCCTAGTGCCCTTCTCTATTCAGGAAACAGGCTTGAGTTTCAGGTGCAGTGCCATCACCTGAACAGTTTGGGGACTGCATTTTGCAGCATCATCCATAGACTCCAGGACATTAGCAATTTACATGCTATGGAGTAACACTGTCCTCCTTATAGTAGCATGGATTACTGTGTGAAGTGTCTTTAGCTACTGTCTGACAACTGACAGCTACCTACTGGGAGTGATGAGTTTCCATGCTGCAGTGAGCCCTGTCATTGGTGATGGAGCTCCTGCATCAGTTTCACAAGGTATGAACCTCAGAAATTACCTAGCTGGCAGTTGGGGATTTTTGGGCTGCTTTCTTTTTTCTCAAAACCATGTGAAACATGAAGTACCTGAGAGGCTTTCAGTCCCTGCTTCCCTGATGAGAAGGGATGGGGTTTCTCTGGAGTTTTTTTTCCAGAAATTGGTGTAGAGTGAGTGCACAGTTCTCAGTGGCACTGCATTGAGGCACTATCTTATAACATTTGGCTAACGCTCTGGGGCTATTTCTGGTAACTGCAAAGGGAGTTACAGTGTCAGGATAGGTATATGTTCTAATAAAATAACTAGCAGTCTGACGCAGACTACATGTATAGCAGATTTGGAGCCTTTCACCTCATTTGTGATGTCTATACTGAAGATTGGGCTCTGTGCTTAACAGAGATTACAGGGGGATTATGAAATATAGAAACTGTAGTTGCGAAAAGCAGCTTTATTTGGCAGCAGATTACTGTCATTTTACTGCACACTTATGAAAAACTGGAGTTTCTAGTTAAAACAGAAAAAGAGACTCCATCAACATGTAAGTATCAGCCTATATAGAAATACAGCATTTCCATTAAAAGAATGTGAAAAAGCATTTATCAATGCATTTGAAATAAATACCATTTACGTAGTGTCACCAAGGTGTCCACAGTCTCTTCACAAATATCTAATGTACTGCCCCTGCACTTGGCATGCTATCCAATGAATAAGATAAACCAATCCACATAATGGATAGCTGATTTACAAGTGTAGGGACAGTGCAAATGTGCTATTCCATCAATGATCAGAGGCTAAGCTGAAAGAAACACGTTGTTTAAGGCTTTTTTTAAGTCAACAAACAGAAGAACATATATTCATAGACCCATATATGACTGAGGACACTTATTTCACTTGTATCTTGGGAATTACTGCTTTACCTGTTCTGTTGGTGCTGCTCTGCAAAGGAAATCTGCTGCAGCCTATTGATTAGTTCATCCTGCCCCAACCTGGGAATAGCAAAATGTACATCAGTATAATTAAAATTGAATTATATAGATGGGTGTGAGTGATCCTGCCCCAAAACAGGCAACTGAAAAAACATTAGGATCCTCTAATTTATTTTAAAACATGAGGAACTTCAGTGCACACAGCCCAAAATCCAAGCAGTAAAACAAAACACATGCAAAAACCAAAGGTATCCAACTGGCATGGGGAGGAGAAGAATGAAGGTAAATCTTTGATGGAACATTGATTTTTATCCATAAAGAGGAGATCATACAGGGTATAGACTATTTAACCAAGAAGACGACAGCAGAAAAGAAATGCACCTTCACCAATCCCTTAAGGAAGCTGCAGTCACCTAAGCAGAACCATAAAAAGGACTACAAATATCTTCCCTGGTAAGTGATATCCTGAGAGAAGGGCTGGGCAATATGTTTTGTACTTTTGTGATAATCTACTTTGGGGTTGGTGGTGAAAATGTCATTGGTTTTAGGAATCTCCTTTTTCACCACTTTAGTACATTTAAAAGCACATCAAAACATGATTAAATGAGTTAGAATTTAATATACTTTGAAGATAAAACACTAAAACACCTCTGGATGTTTTGAGTGAGGAGAGATTTTCATTTTTAATCTTCTTAAATTTCTTTCTATTTTTTACCACCTTTTCCTGAGGCTGTTTACTCTGTGCGTATTAGACAGAAGGATAATGAAGCTTTTTTACCAGGCAGGATCCATGTTTGTCTCCTTAGAAAGGAGATTCTTTTCTGGCTGAATATTTTTATTACTTTTTTTTTTTTTAATCCTGCTTTCTGGCTAAAGTAGTGTTCCCAAGCAGGAATGAGCTAAAGGATACCCGAAGAACTCAGGAGCTATCTATCCATTAGGGCTAATCTTGAGGTAGAAGCAGTAAGAGGCTTCAGAAAGATGGAAGTGGTGGTGGCATTTATTTTTCTTCTCTGTAATTATTGAGAATGACTGGTGCCATTAATAAATGAGTGGTTTATTGGGTGGTACAATCAAAAACTATGCAAGAGAAGACAGCCATCTCAGAAAAACTCACTCATGCATCTCAAACTGAAGCTCCCAAACTGTGGCTAGACACCAAGACATAGTGGTTGGCCAGATCTGTGGCTGGCCTTTGATGCATAGCTGAATAGTCAAAAATGGTAGATAAGGGAGACAAGGCTCCTTCTGATAACTCTTGTGCTATTTCCACAGCTAAGGTGCTTGCTTACGTAGGGAAGTTCTGCTTAGAACAGATACTAAAGGAATCTCTTCTCAAAATAGAATGTGGCTACAGAAGAGCAGATTGATTTGATACTGATGCTAAATTTCTGTTTAACCATAAGCAGGGGTTTACATGTATTCTCCATGCTGTACAAGGTTGGCTGTTAATTTTTCTCATTCTTGCCTCATCTTGTTGTGGTATGAAATAGCTTTTCATTGCATAACTGGAGCAGCCTAAGTCTACTACATTTATTGTTTGCTGCCATGCAGTCTGATTTTGTACAAGAAATAAGGAACTTGGCCTCAGTTTATATCACTGTCTTTGCCCAATTTATAGACTTATATATGATGGGCCTGGGAGACAGACAGCTAAATATAGTACACAGCATTACAGCCTGGCACAGTTGGTGGAAAAATAAAATCCATTTTGGGACTTAATGCAAGGTCAGTTTCATGAACAGAGGTACCTGGGGTGCAGAAACACTTGCCCTGACCACTCATTTCACTCTCTTCTCGAGAAGTAACACTGCAGAAGTAGTGGGGACAGAAAAATGCACAGGAAGGTAAAATAGAGAGAGGAAGAGATGGAAGAAATGGATGCTGAGAAGGAACTGATTCTCAAGTCTTAGCTGGTTATTTCAGGAACTAGTGCACAATGCAAGTTAGAAGATCAGCAGCCCTGTGGGAAAGTCGTGGTATAGCGCTGCAAGGAATTGGGTTACCAGCCCTGAACTACGCACCAGCTTTCCCTGGCTGCGCTTAGTAGAAGAGCAGACCCCACTGTCCACACATTTGTCTCCGTGCAGATACTGCCCACCAGCAGCTTTTAGTTTGGGTGCGCCTCTGTAGTACTATGTGAGGCAGCCTCCTCCCCATGAAAAAGATACTCTATTCATAAGAAGCATTGAGACTGGGAGCAGCCTGTTTCAGTGTTCAGCAGTGTAGCTTACAGAGACCAACTGCTTGGTGATACCCCACCTTCCTTTAAAATGCTCCAGCAAAGCTGTTGCAGGAGTTCAGCATGTTGGAGGGGAGCAGCCTGAGGTGGTGCTGTTCTAGATGAAAAAAAACCATCACAGCATATCGAACCACAAGACAAGGTCCCATGCCGAGACAATAAAATAGCATATAGCTCCAGGCATATGTATTCCATTTTTATGATGAGGCTGTGACTCCTTCACTATTTTTTGTAGGTATTTGTCCACAAATTGTGGATGTCTCACCCCCATTAATTCAGCCAAGAGTGTTGAATAAAAATGCTTCTGAAAATATTTTTCAAAATTAGAGCACTCTTTCAAACAGCAGAGTTAAAACACAAAATACCTGTTATTTTCCTGTTGTTGGCTATGTTCTTCAGCCTCGAACAGGCAGCTGGCATGTGTGAACGGGCAAGCGCCCCCCATTCCATCTCTGTCAATGACTTCCACTGGCTGCTACCAGTGTAGCAGAGCCAGGACAAGGTACTACAGTGTCTGCCTCAACCAAGTCCTGCTGAAGACTATTGGGGAGTGATACAGTCCAACTGCTGTGGTACAGGAAAGCCATTTCACCTCATCCTTTTAGGGTTGGTGAAGGAATGGAGGCATGGGTATAGCTACTCAAGATTTTATTTTGTCTTGGTGCTAAGGTGCCTCTGGGAGAAGAGACACTTATTTGTTGGCCCCAATTCTGAAACAGCAGCAATACTTTTTGCAAGGCCACATGACAAGGCTCAGAGAGGAAACAGCAGACAAAGGAAGTCCTTTGAATTACATACAGAATTGCTGACATGCTTCCAAAGAGAGACTGCTTACATACATGAACAATTTAGGATATTGATAACAGTACTGATTAATAATTAAGTCTGTATTCTGATAACAACAGCTCCTTTTCAGAGCTTTATTAAAACTTCCTTTCTAGGTAATTAACTCTTTTTCCTGACCCAAAGTTTCTGGAATATTAGCAGATGTACAATGGAATACATAATTCACTTCCACTCGAGTTGGAGCCACAGCATACTCTTACTAAGAAACTATCATCTTTTTGAGTGTACAAACTCGGCATACTCTGTGCAAATTCTTTATTGAATCAACAATCAATTTACAAGCTGGATCACATTTCATTTTGCCACTTCAGCATGAACTGGTCTCTTTGTGGTTTACCGCTGTGAACTATAAAATCATGTTATTTAAATCAAAATACAGTAACTGCTTCTTAAAAGAACACATTCATATCTGTCTTACATTTCTTCTAATATCAAAGAGGATTTCATAATAAATGAAATACAACTTAAGATACTTTAGTGCAAGCATTTCCTTTGCATCTAAGAAGCTTTCAGCTGTCCCACTAAGTATGGAATACTTAAGGGGCCTACTCTTAAAACAGCATGCTGCCAAGAAACTCCATGAGAAATTTTCAAATGTGACACTGTTAACACTTTCCAGAATTAACTGATCTGAACCAAACTGAACGTCAGAAAGCCCCAGTTATATGTTACAGTACTTGTGTCAAAAAGTAACCGCAAACTGACATAGTGTGTACATTAGAATAAACCAGGCACTGATATAAAAAAAAAAATCAACATCTGCCCATATATGCCATTCTGCAAATCTTACAGCTATACAGTAATTCTTTAGCACAGGAACGAAGTGCTGTGCCTTACCTAATACCAATAAACCTGCATTGAAATTCTGATCTATGGGTTCTTTTAAAATTGGTCAATGACAACCCCAAAAAATGACTGAAGGGCAGGTTTCATCAGAAGCATACTCAAACCAGAGAACAATAAAGGATCAGCAGTAAACAAATGCTGCTCACAAAGAAAATGTTGAGTAAGTGGTTTGATTAATGTGGTCTTAGCTTTAGTCATGAAAAAGAATAGTAAGTGTAAAATTTAAATCTAACCCTGCTTTCTTGTGCTGCAGAAACCTAGTCATGTTTCAGGAAGCTTTGGCAAAAAACATTTTACAATGGTGTAAATATATTCTGCAAATGTCTTTCTAAACCTGGCCGGTGTTCCTTATCCATTTAGAATGCAAATTCAGTTGGACTGGATTTTCCAGATTGAGTACTGTGAGAACCATTAATGTTTAGTGTTATAATAAATAGAGCATTATCTGTGATGGGAACAGATAGCTGTAATGTCCCTGAAGTGCTTAAGTTGCATGGAAATACATTACAAGCAAATATTAGTATTTTCTTAGAGCCATCATTATTTTTATATTTGTTAATTGTGTTCTTGCACCATGAAATGGACATTTCCTAAGAAATACTGCAGGACAGAATTGTCTACTTTATAAAGGCATAGACAGAAAGTTTGGAACAGGGAAGATGGGTCTGTGTCACATATCTATCTCCCACAAAGGAACTGCCTGAAACTATGTATAAAGCTTTAGGTTTTACGTGTATTATATCACAGAGTCATAGAATCATTTAAGTCAGAAGAGATCTTTAAGATCATTAAGCAGATGCATAAAGATCCTGAGCGGCATACATGAAAGCAGAAAACATACTTAAACCAGAACCATTACAACCTGTATTTTCTTCAGATACAGCACTGTTCTGCTTGTATTCCCATAGCATCACAAAGCTAAATGTCTGAAGAATTTATAGCAGACTGGCTGGCGCACTAGACCTGTTACATGCATCTAAGCCAAATGACTGTTGCTCGTATGTGGTTTGCAATATACATTGTGTACTTCAAACATATGGTTTTTGTGGGGAATCTCTGGGGGAAAAAAGTCTTTATCTTCAAGGAAGTTTACACAGAGATCTTGAAGAAAACCATCGGGATTGATTGCTTTCTAATATACCTCAGTAAATAAATAAACATTCTAGAAGACAGTCTGAGGGCAGCAGCTGGATCAGAACTGCCTAGTACCAATCACCATATGAATACGTGAAGGGTCTGGTCCCTACTGTAAAAGGTTCATAATTACAAAACAATTAAAATACTCTGTTTTAATAAATAACTTTGATTTTTTTGGGGGGTTTTTTTAAGTGCAATTTAAAACCTATTTTTATGTTTTCAAGGAAAACATCCTTGCTCATCTGTGTAATCTTAGTTGGGCACCAGGCAGGTAAGTTCAGAATGCGTGAGCATTGTTTGTAAATGCTGGTCAGGCAGAAAAATCAAGATGCCTCTTTTCAGGAGGTTAAGGTGAATTAAAGGAATTTAGTGAAAGTTCCTGCTTTTGTTTCTGCCCTCAGCCTTTTTCGTACCAGAAGCAAATTAAGTAACTTGAAAAACTGATGTGAACACTAAATAGAAATGTACTTTGGATGCAGACAAGAAGTTAACAGTTTGCTTCAGTAGTATTTTCAATCACACTGGTCAGAAGTGAGGTTCTTTATGGTATTCCCTTAATTTACCCTGTGTTCTAGATTTATATTACTTCACTGTACCTAGAATATTTCCAGCCACATTCGTACATGGACTTTGCCCTTGTTTCCCTTTGGGAATGTGCAAATGCATTTTGCATAGATGCCTGCCATTATGGTGAGCAAAAGCAAACATTAGCAATTAAATGCTGCGATTTTCACAAGTTGGTCACAAAATCTTAAGTCTCTTATTAAACATGTATTTTTTTTAATAACTTTAGAAAGGTAAATATGGAGCCCTCTCTACATCACCTACTTAAGTCATGGGGTGTTCCTGTTTTACACTGCTAGTGAAGCTCTGCGATTTAATGTGAGGAAGTTGAGATAAAATGTCAGTTCATTATCAAGGATTTTTTTAGAGAGCTACAACATTGACTTTGTTTGGTCTCAATTACCTGTTCATTTAATATACCTGACTGCCTTGAATAGACACCTTATGTAGATGTGGCTACTTCAATAAAATGTTCAGAGAGCCATCCACACCTCATCTCCCCAGAGACCTAAGTGACTTTCTGCAATATGCTTAATTCCAGGTTAGTTTTGAGTATCTGCACTTACACTACAGTCCTTCTTAAAAACTGTGAGGTGACAAGTTTATTAGTTCCAAATTAAATGTGTGCTAGGCGATTAAGTAATATGCTGTGAATCTTACAAAACTATTTGAAGAGCTTTCATTCCAGACTCACTCCAGAGAAGGTCCTCTTTATTGTCTACTTGAAATAGGAATTATCACTTCCTTTCCACTCCTGGCATTTCCTGGCATAAACACTGACCCTTTTTAATGCCCCTGTCGCTATGATGATTAAAGCTTTACTGGGGTAGGGACACATGTACTCAAGCAGTGAACATCCTCCATGGGCAGGGGGTAAAATACCAAAGCAATTACAACACAGTAAACAGTTTATGTGTGATCGTCACTGGAATTTCACAGGACAATGATATTATTTCTGGTTTTTTAGTTTGGATAAAACACTGTCAGACTTATGCTTATAGATGAATTTAGGTTTGATCTTCAAAACATGAATCTGGACCAAATTGAGAATCCCAATAAAAAGGTCTTCTACTGTTTCAGCCTTGTTACCAGCTGATCACTGGCATTTGCAGGACTGTTAAGGAACCTGCATATCTTTTGGTAAGGTAGTGCCTACTTACTCCTACCAAATCACTACAAAAAAAAAAAAAAAAAAAAAAGGACATCTTGCATATTTGCAGCTGTTTTCCATATAAATTTCTGGCAAAGTTTAAAATGGCTGAATATATGCAAAAATCCCTGCATAGCTGTTGGACCGCAACTTTCTGTAAGATGTTTACATGTTTTCCTGTCTGTAAAATATAGCTCAAAGTTGTTGCCTGCTGTGAAAAAAACACAGTTGTTGGCATCTTCATTCCATGGAAAAAGGAAAACTATTTCCCCTGTGCCTGAGCAGTGTAGTCTCAAATGAAATGGAAACATTTTAACTTTCTTTAATAGCCCTCTAAATGACAATGCAGCTGAACAAACAGGTTTTTTATATGGGTTCTATTAGGATTTTATTTGGCTACTGGAGTGCTGCCTCTTGGGCAATATTTCAAATTCACAAGATAATATCTGCAAAAATGCAATAGATGGAAATAAGAGCGTCAAGGAGGAAAACGAAAACCAGTTTTATGTTTAGTAAGTTCAAGTGTCCTACATTGAAGACTACCAGTGACTTTCAGGAGGCCACTATAGAGGACTCCAACCTAGAAAATGCTGAGGTAAATGTTTCTTGGAAATACTCCTAATCAAAAAGAGCAATTAATATTAATGTAATAGCAATTACTCTGCCATACATCATGGTAAACTAAAGTCAAACTGAGAAGAAAGTGCCAAATAATCCACATACATGCTTTTGCTATGATAGTCTCCAGGTAAGGCTTAGCGGCAATTACAATATGTATTTTTAAAAGAGCTCCACCTGATTTTCCTGCTATGCATAGATTCAGGAGTAACTATCATACATGGCTTTCATATATAATGCATGTATTTTTGTCATTTGCCAATGCTGTGTTATCAGAACTGAGTTCAGCAGAAGGCTCAGGAAGGGGTTCTGGAGGAAGTGCTGGTGTTTGAGAAGTGTCTTCTTCCTTGGTGTCCAACTGCATGCTTTCTTGTGACTGACCATCCATGCAGTCCTTTTTAGACAATGGGTGAACTGATACTTTTATTGCAATCTGCTGAGGTGGCTCGTGTAGTGATGATGCGTCAGAGTCACCTGTGGGAGAGTCACTGCGCTTCAAAGCATTTGGGATCATGTACAGCTCATCTGTTTCAGTGGTTTCCTGGCCTTCTGCTGTCTGCCGTACAAAATTCTGTCCTTGCTCCTCCAGACCGACAACCTCCATAATTTCTTCCATTATAGTCCTGCAGTTCATGATGAGAGGTGGCAAAGGTACGCTCCGAGCAAGCTCTTCGATATAGCGAGCAAATTCCATGGTCTTGAACTGGGTTACTTTGGCAAGCTCAAGTGTTTTAGCTGAAGTGATAATTGGGATACGCTTTGCAATCTCAAAGGCTTTCTGGAGTTTCTCTGCCCCTTCTGTTCTGAAGAATTCATTGATTGCTTTCTCAGTTTTCTTCAGATGACTGCTCATCATACATAACCGAGTAATGTTCAGTATCATAACAATGGTAAAAGCTACAAGGCAGACAATCATGTAATAGATGCCCATATCTCCGGAGGTGAAGACAACCCTCAGCGTCACAGTATTGTTAACACTGCCATACGTATTAGATGCAACACACGTGTATTTACCTCTGTCTTCAAAAGACACGCTGGTAATGTTTAGTAGCCCATTGTCAAGAAACCACCATTTTCCTGCTGGAGAGGAGACAGAGTAACTTTGTTAGAAGCATTTTGTTCACATAATCATCACAGTCCTAAACATCAGCTTTTTCAAACTGGCTTCAGATTTCGGAAGACGGAAATAATGTTCACAAGAAGACAGAGAATTTGCCATCACAAAGGCCTGTCTGTCCCTCGATGTGTTACTATAAAATCCTGACATCAACTGTGAATAATCAGATCATGCCCTGAAAGAGTCTCATGAAAAAATGTAATATGCATGACATCTATCACAATCTTACAGCCAGTTAAGTTACAAAGATAGAACTACTTACCCCAGAGAGCCTCCCAAACACATGCCACACTTCCTTAAAAAACAGTAACAACGGGATTGTGAGGCAGACAAACCTACTAAGCTCTCCTTATTTTGTTCCCTGACAATGCATTTTCTTACAATTGAGTTATTTTTGGTGTTTTGTTACAGTATTTCATACAATTCTGTTAATGTAAACTTTAAACCCCTAAAATTTCAGAGATCATCTACTATACTGCCTGCTCTCTAAGGTTTTCAAAATCTAATTTTGAAATATGATTTTATAAAGAAGAAATAGGAACCAGAGGAGTAAAATGGATGGGAAAGGGAAGAGACATGACAGAGAACACCTTTCTTGCCAGCATAAACTTCAACACATCATAATGGTTTACTTTTCAGAGTCATTTCTATCAATTAAATAGAAGTGGTATTTTTAGTCATTATATGCAATTGTACACGTACATTTCACATCCTTTGAACCTGGCACAGCAGAACAATTTAGCTGTTAAATTGAGACTAAACAACATGTTAAAATCCAGTGCTGCTATCACTGCTGAAGTGATTCAAGATTCAGCTCATTACTGTGTTTGCCATTACATATTGGTAAAGAATTAGATTTTCAGTTCCCCAAATGAGTTTCATTTTTATTCAAATATCACTACCATTTTAGAGGATGGTTTTGTTGGGTTTTTTTTTACTTTATTTGGTGTGATATTAAATTAACAAATTCCAACTTTGCTATAAAAACCATGATTCAACATCAATGGGAAAATCTGGTATCAATTCTTTCATTCATGTAAACCCATCCCTAGAAGGGTTCACATGGTGAAAAGAACAGCCAGAAAGCGTAGGAGTGCCTCTGTGCCTTCTGAACGCTTTCTACAGGGTGATGTCATACAGATTTCCTTTCGGAACAATGACACAGGCTGATGTAAGACAGTAAGATCAACTAATACTGCTGCTCCGAGGCAGGCTGAACTGTTTTCAATCTCTGTTAACACAATCCCAAGCAGGCACCTGGCAGGTATCTGCTGAAGGCGGTAATCTTCCGCAGGAAGGAATTTCAGGTGTGCACCTATTTTTACTATCAGAAAGTTGGTTTTCCTTAATCCTAACCAGTTTAAGTCTATTAACATGGAAGTTGTTTTTACTTGGGGTTGTAACACACTGTCGCAAAAGTTATCGCTAGCCCACCAAAGCCCCTTTGGACCTCAGCTGCCTTTGCACAGTTCCCACATGTGCCCACACAGGCAAATTTGCTCACAGCTCCCTAGAGAACAGTTGTGCTGTGCAGCACAAGTGGGAAATGGCTCCAGAAGCCCTTAACGAAACACACAGGTGACAGCAGAACCTGTAGAAGCAGGTCAGGCTTTGTGTTTTTATCTGCGCGCCAGCCTGGAGAGTTAGTCTGGTACTAGATGCCAAACGATGTGCTGAAAGTATGTTGAAACAAAACAGGAAATTCAGTTTTGCTGTCTCCCTAGCCACACTGAAGGATGAAGAAAAAGCTGGAGAGGGACTTTTTACAAGGGCATGCAGAGATAGGATAAGGGGAAATAGTTTTAAACTGAAAGAGGGGAGATTTAGATTAGACATTCAGGAAAAATATCTTCATTATGAGGGTGGTGAGGCACTGTCACAGGTTGCCCAGAGAAGTTGTGGATGCCCATCCCTGGCAGTGCTCAAGGCCAGCTTGGATGGTACTTTGAGCAACCTGGTCTAGTGGAAGGTGACCTTGCTTGTGACAAGGGTGTTGGAACTAGATGATCTTCAAGGTCCCTTCCAACCCAAACCGTTTCCATGATTGTGGAAGGCAGCTGAGCGAACACAAAGAATCTGTGATTAGAGGACTAAAACCCCTGTGCAATGCAGGTAAATCACACACAAGGTCTGCAGTCCTGTCACAGGTTGGTGTACACTTTGCTTCTATATTTATTTTAACTTTTACATAGTTCTTTGGTTGTTAAAAAGTTTTTCGTTTTTTTTTTTCTGTGGGCAATTTTGAAACTCCTAAATCCAAAAAACCCTTTATTTCAGAGCAGTTACGGGCTTTTTCCCTTTTGAAAGTTTTTCTAATTAAGCACGGCTTATCCAGATTGGTTTTTTACATTATCTCCAGTAGAAACCTATACAGAAAGTATTCCCACAAGATCCTTGCCTCAGTTCCTGTATGGACAGTTCTTAATTACATCTTTTTATCATCTTACTTAGAATTCTTAGCTAAAACACTGGGGTTTGCCCTAGTGTAATTCTTGAAAACAGCTGCATCACTTTGCCTGAAATTTAAAAATACAGAATAAATAAAAAGCTCAGTCTAAAGCAGACCTTCACATAAACAAATCACCCCGATCTTCTAAAGTTAGGCAAATTCAGAGGACAACACTCTTATAGAGGAAATATCATCATCTGTAACAGGTAATATTTCTTTCTCCGCCTCTAGAATAAGAAAAAAAAATACAGAGTATTGGCTGCTCAGTATTTCTTTGAATTGAAATGTTGGCAAAGTGGGAGTTTATTAATTGTTAAATGACAAGCCGCCTTGCTGATGTATCCTCGATCCAGCTGTTATAAATGACATAACAGCATTGAACTGTGACTCAATGACTCGGTCTGGGCCAATGGATCCTGGCAGATAGTATAGCTTAACAAGAAAACAGGGATTAAAAAAGGTATCATTGCTGGGTTTTGGTAACAATTCAATGCCATGTGCAACGTAACTGTACACATAGTAAGGAAAGGCCTTGAGCTAGGAAATGTTTCTTATAGGAAAGCAGTCATTATTTCAGGGGGAAGTGCACTGCTGAAAGTCCAAGTGATGTCTTAATACTACATCTGCAGTTTTTACTGACTTGGTGTCCTGGGTTCAGCAGTAGCAGTCACTTTTCTCCTTCTTGGTAGCTGGTGCAGCGCTGTGTTTTTGACTTTCGTCCTGGGAACAGCGCTGATAACACCAATGTTTTCAGTTACTGCTTAGAATGTTTGATCTGACCAAGGACTTTCTGAGCCTCATGCTCTGCCAGGGAGGAGGGGAAGCCGGGAGGAAACAGAGACAGAGCACCTGACCCAAACTGACCAAAGAGGTACTCCATACCACGGCACATCATGCCCAGGATGTAAAAATGGAGGGCAGGGACCCAGAAGGGTG
>JAOEHX010016189.1:0-13396 GCA_025448015.1 Bolborhynchus lineola | reverse complement strand
TATTATTATTGGTGGTAGCAGTAGTGGCTTGTGTTATACCTTAGTTACTAAACTGTTCTTATCTCAACCTGTGGGAGCTGCATTCTTTCAGTTCTCCTCGCCATCCCTCCAGGAGCAGGGGGAAGAAAGAGGGTGGAGTGAGTGAGTGAATTACAGGGCTGACTGGGCTTAAACCACAACACTTGGTCAAAGTTTTTGCTCACCTACCTAAATATTTGTGTTAGTACCTACCTCTCTCAGTTGACTATACAAAGACCTAAAGTTAGATACCTAACAAAAGGGGAGAATTTATGTCAGTGAGCCTTAGGAAACCACTCTAGTGCAGTAATCACAGTATGTTGCCATGACTGCACAGATTACACCTGAAAACACTAGCTCAAGTAGTTCCTTTCTCTAGCTTTACTCAGAAAAATTACAAAATACTATCATGTAAAATACAACCAATTATGCAGTAAGCTTTTACAGATACACTAGGCTCTTGAACATCCAGCTGGGTAAATCATTACTCCTGTCATAGCAGAATTCTTCCTCAGGTCAGCTATTAGTTAGGCAAGCTATCTTGAATTTAGTATGAGTAACTAGTTTATTTCATCATGCTGTGAACAAAGCAGTCAGTATGGAAGGATTACATGAGCAAAACACCTTCCCCCCACCTCCAACGAAATGTTCCCTAGAACTATAACTAGGATTATAACCTAAACCTTCCATTTAAGGAAAACAAGCTTGTGTAATTAAGGTCTCTGGCAAATGCAACTGAAGAGTCTTAACTAAAGCCAGGAAGGCTCAAACTTCGCTTGTCCTTCTGACTGCTGCCCTATATAGATTTTTCTGTTGGTCATTCAGGGCATCTCCTGCATCTCACCCTCCATGGCACTACACATAAAGACCGCAGGTGTATCAGGGAGTTAGTGTTGAATTCAAATCAAAAAATTATTGTCATATGCCAAGAGAATCCTCCCTTGAGTTGGAAAAAAGCTTTTTAGTCTTTTTTGGTTCCAGAGAAGAACAAGAGGACAGAAAGGGAAACAAGATCAAACCCGAAGTCTTCCAGTGAAAGAAGGCTGTCTACACTTTCTGTTAAGTATTTCAGCTTCATGCTTTGTGTCGCTATAAACAACACAAAAAAATCTTTTTGTTTTCTTCCAAGGTACACACAACAAATTTACTGCTGCCACTGTGCTTTCACACAATTTCAAACAGGAAAATACCACAGTCAGGCTATTAAATTCAGGTTATTAGTCAACTTGCTGAAATCCGAAGTGTCTCTGGACAGGCTATATCAGTGAGAATACTAAGATCTTACCTTTATTCTCCTCCTCTTTGAGCAGGTAGCCGTTGGAATTGTACCATCTGTAATGTGGACTGGGACTACCTTGGACATTGCAGTCGATCAAGGCACTACTCCCCTCCTTGACTATAATATGGTCGATGCGGGAGGTCACCACAAGCACGGATCCCGTGTTCATGTCAGTGCGGTTGAAAGTGCTATTAGTCACATTCTCAGCAGTTGTCAAAGCTGCTAATAAGATGACAAGGCGTGTGGTAGGCAGAAAGTACAAAAAGTGGTGGCTGTTCAGTGCGTTCATTTTCCTTCAGTGGTATACACAACTGGCTGGGAACTCGGACTGGTTCTGTTCAACACAGGCCCTTGAGGTGAGGAGGTCACAGGAGAGCTCTACCTTGATCTGTGCAATTTAATGTTTAAAATATCCTATAAAATAAATATATAAGTACAGTGAGATGGCATGTATAAACAATCCATTAGATGTGCTCTTTTAAAACAGTGACACATCCATTAATGCATTTCACAATCATCAGCTCAGTGTCTTGTCTGAATGCTAAAGTTATTATGGTCCTTATTCTTACTGGAAAAAGATGCATACATTTTCCTGATAATAGTGTTGTTCAGAGTGGCAGGCATGAGAGAAAGCTTTTATCACCTAGACACTTAGCAGCAATTTAGCTAGAGCAGCAGCTACAGTTGTATGCCCAAAGTTCTACTGATTTCTCTCTTTTTTTAACATTTGCAAAATCAACAGGAGAAACAAAGGTACAGCACATTAAAGCTGTCACTATGGGTTCAGTGCTGCAACTATGTCACGTGCATGGTTTTAGGTGAATTGTGGAACATAGTGTAAGAAAGAACTGCTCCAAGAAGGGTTTTTGGAGCTGCTGTTGGAAACCTTAATATACACAATTTTGTTCAAATACAATAGCACATACAGGAGAGGCCATTCACTTTTCTTTTTAAGCTGCTGCATTTTTTTAAGTTATCTGACATAAAACATAGCATGAAAGAATATTCCTGGAAGAGGATATTTGGTACTTGTTAAAGTCATTTCAATGTCATTTTTAGAGCAGACTGTCATGGTTTAAGCCCAGCCAGCAACTAAGTACCAAATGAAGTTGGGACTTTTCCATTCCTTATGTGGCATATGCTTTTTGCACACTCTCACTTAGTATTTTCCCTCAACTTATCATCTACAATGAGCCCTTTCTTACACAGTGATTTCAAATTCTAGACAGAAGAGGGGGGTTTACAAATGCGTTCTGTACTACAGTCATTATGCTCTCAGTAAACACAACTGGCATTCAGTACTGAGTCTGGACACAATGTCTGCCTCAAAATGAGCACCTCTGAATATTTCACTCAAGAGTCTAAAGGTCAGAAGTTATGCTAAAATCACACTGGAGTATCCAACTACATTGGTTCTACTCATGTGTTTCAAAGGTAAATAACTGAAAGTTAGCGAAACTTAACTAGTTAGAGGAGTCTACCTGGAATCCAAATACAGGTAACTATCTGAAAAAATTTCCCCAAATGAAGATTTCACTTGCAAAATTGTTCACATTTTGTTAAAAATCTGGTTGACACTGTGGTAACTCCTCTACCATAGCACAGAAAATGACTGCTGACAAGGCTACCTCAGTTCCATATATAAAGGAAACACTAAAATAAAACCAAACAATCCCATTCCCTCTTTTTTCTTTATTCAAAAAGGAAAGAAAACAATATTACTCTTTTTCACAGGTAATATTTGACTTATTTTCTTCTCCATTCCCTGGTCTCTGTAAAGCAATGAACTTAATTTCACACAAATAGATGTAACTGTTACTAAAAGAGCAAAACAGTGTCCCCCATTTTGCAGGACAAATCATTACTAGAAATGACAAATTATGTGTTTTTAGATAAGCTGCAAACATGGTGGGGATGCCTGCCACAGCTCTAAGCTTGTCCCCATTTTTCTCTGTTTTTCTAATTATTGAATGTGCAAATCTTTTGTCTAGAAAAGTCAGAATAATTTTTTACTTTAAATTAATATGGAATTCTCATTTGTCATATAAAGCTACAAAAACAATGACTTTAGAAATCCATTCTAAATTATGCAATATGTGTAGAGGCTGCGGGCTTCAAGCTCTGTATAGGTACAGCCTGTCTGAATCTGCACTTTGGAAAAAATCCTTCAATTCTGCCTATTCAATTCAGTAACTATTTACATCTCATTTCTATTACTCCATTAACCTTGGAGACAGCCATTCTATATGGTCACACATATTCACTCTATAAAATGTTTCTGTGCAGTGTTATAGATCTGCATTGCGCCATACAGAAAAGCCAAAAGACACGTCACGCTTCCTGGCAAGGGAGCAAGAACAAAGACTGGCTGGATTAAGACAATGGGAAGGGCAAAAGAACAACATAAACTGATTACGCTTTGTGTTGCTAATTACTAACTGTGGGTTGTTATTATTGTATTTGAGCCCACCATATTTTTGATGGCAGAAAAATCAGTAGCAATCAAAAAAGGTGTTTACTGTGAAAAGCAATTAAATAGCATCACCCCAATGGGTGAACAGAAAACCTGTATGGAAGGACCTGCAGTGTATTGGGAAGCTTAAGGCAGGTGCCTACTCTGTATGTTTACTCATGTTTCCTGCAGAGCATATAAAAGCAAAATCTGTACCTTTCTACAGTGATAACAAACATGACTGGTTCTTAATATGGTCAAAGGGCCAATTACTTGTCTGAAAATAACAGTGACGCCCTCATTCTGGCACAAAATTGAACCATAAATAGCTACACTAAATGCTCAGAAATAGAGCCAAATAATTTATGCCTACTGTGGGAAATCCATACCAACTCATGTCACTCCTGGGAATGTAAGTTCCCGTATGTGTTCCTGGAATAAAGAATATTAAGAAAACACTAAATACTTCTGCAGATACATTTCTGTTTGAAATAAATACAGTTTGATGGCTAGTATGAGGAATAAGCAGGCACTATGTTTAAAGCAGAATGCCTGGTAATGGTGGCTACCGCTTTCATGTGCCATCCAGGGAAATGCTCTGGACGTTCAAGGAGTCTAGGAGATCTCTGAAGAACAACATTTTAAACTGCAAGTTTAGACAAATGTTCCAGGGCAGCCAGGAAGGAGTAGGGAATCTTTTCTTTGGCATGCATCCTCTGCACTGCTAATGGGGAACAAAAAAAAATGGAGGAAGCCAAAGAAGGTTTTCTTAGCCTCACCTAGCACCAGAAAGTTCAAAGATGGACATGAAAGGGCCTGCAGGCCCAAGACCCTCTGCTAATGTGTTGGACAGAACCAAAAATGATGGAGTCAGGTTAGGGAAGCAAGAAGAAGCACAGAGAAAGAACTGAAAGCAGAAAATATGCTCACATCACACTCTGATGCAAAGGGAAGTTTCTGTACTACTGCTTTGCTCTAGGCATAATAGCAGCCTGAGGACACCAGGGAAAACAAATTTGGAAGCCAGATGCTTTGTAAACATGAATGACGTAATAGGTTATGATTCAATCACACAACTAAATGGGGAGAAGGCTATGGAGACCAAAATAGGACTGCTAGTGACATCTGCCCACTTCCAACAAAGAAGCAGGAGAATCCAGAGTATCGGAGAAGTGGGTACAGTGCTGCCTTGGACCTTAGCCATGAGAGATGGTAATCAGCTGTGGCCCATGATAAACCTGATGAAGGCAGGCAAAACTGTAATCTTTTAATCTGACTCGAAGTCAGAGAAAGCTGAATTGACCAGACTAAAACAAGATTCCTGCAGTAACTCCTCAAGACTGACAGTAACTCACAAAACTTATGAAGGAGGCCATCTGCAATGCTGAGTATCGCTCTCTAGGAACAGACTGAACCTTTGGAAGCACTTTTGCCACAGAAGAGTCATTATAAATTTCTGGTCATGGAATGAATGTAAGCATTCCTTTCTCCCGTCCCAAAGCACATGACCTGCTTGTAAAAGATTTATATAGAGTAAAAGTTCACAATATATTTAATATGGTCACACAGACTTTTTTCTTTTTTTCTTTTCATCTCTAACTGTGGTGCACGAAAAGCAAAAAGAACACCTCCAGCTACTCTCAGCTACCTTTTCCACTCAAAGTCGTAGTCAGGGACAGGCTTACTCCCAAGATGGAAAACAGAGGAATCCTCAAACTCTCCTACTCTCCTTCAGAACCTAGAATTTATATATATAGGTAACTGGCTCTGCCACATTTTATCTGTAGCAACATTTACCACTGGATGCCAGTGATCCTTACATTAAACAGTTTTGGTTCTTTCTTACCCAACCCAAATGGTATAAACTGAAAATCTGAAAGTAATAAATTTACTGGTTATGAAACTAACTTCCAAGGAAAACTCCAAGAGACTTGAGCCACATGAGGGACCTATGACAGGCTTTTCTTCCAAGTGACATGATACCCACCTCTAGTGTACTCTCTATGCACTTCCATCCAGAGATGTGCTCCAGAACAAACACAGCTGCAGGATCATGGTACTCTGTGTATCAGGGACAAAAACTGAGGATAAAATTTCTCTGTCCAAAATCAAGCATCAGTCTGAATGGAAGACACAGCTTGGACTGGCTGGGAACATTAATCACTCAAGAGACATGTTTTGATTGACCATTTATTTTTTCATGTCACAGATGACTTTACTTCCCAGTACTACCACCACCAAAGAAAATTAATATGGGTGAGGGGCTACATTTGCAAATACTTCATTTGTGCAAAACAACATGATGACAGAGCATGAAAGAACAGAAGAGCAGGGCAGTGGTGCATACCTTTTCCTGACTCCCTTGCTTCTGTAAGACTGTCCTGTTCTTGTTCTTGGAATAATGTGTAATCCTATTAACTGTGAGGCTGTTCAATTCAGAAGTACAAGAAACCAGCTTATTGTATAATGCATAAATTATGTTCCTACAGCTTTAACATCCCAATGCTATCTTGCTTGGCTTGTAAGGGATCAAGAAAACAAAATAATTTTCATTCTAGTTCTCATTTGTCTATAAATAAGTATCAAGGATGATGCTACAAAATAAAACTACAGCTAATTCAGTATTATTTAGAAACTAGTTACTACTCCTGGTATCCATGGGCAGTGCATTTACAGAGTGCGCAAAAGTAAAAGCTAACAGGTTTTATGGGAACAGGAATGCAAATGAAGGAACTTATGCAATGTAGGCGGCTAGAACCTCAGTGCCAGTTCACAGGCTTAAGAATGAGAACCACCTCCTGAAAAGGTTAAGCTATTATGGCCGAGACAGGCTCTGTTCATTCCCTTTGGGGGGATTTCAGTTCTTTATAACTTCACGTTTTTCAGCGTCCCTGGCTATGCTGAACAGGCCTCATGCTGGTGATGCTTGTAAGATGAAGAGCTTTCTTTCACACATCTAAACTGGGGCTTCCTATTTGGGCAGCAGCTCTCAACTATGGGTGTGTTTCAGCCTCTTCAGCTGTCTGAGCATGTTTTAGAAACTTCTCATCAGGGCTGTGTGGTACTGCCCTGGCCACGTATGCTCAGCCACCTGATGAAAGAGTGTAGAGAAGACAAACTCAGGCTTCTCTCAGAGTTGTGCAGTGAAAGGACAAGAGACAAGGGACCCAAGCTGCAACAAAGAGATGATGACTGTTTATGAAGAAATTTTTAAGCATGAGGTCAGTGAAACCCTGCAACAGGGGCTGTGGAATCTCCATCCTTTGAGGTGTTCAAAACACGACTACACAGTCTGAGAAAACTGGACTACACTGGCCCTGCTCTGAGCAGGGTACTGGATCAGATGGCCTCCAGAGGCCCCCTCTAACCTAAAGAAACTCTAATACTCAAGAAATACAGATACAAGAATTGCCTTGTGGAAAAATTATTGTGAAAAAATATGGCTACTCTTAACAATTTCTATATGGGATGCTGGGAAATTGCCTTCATGATCTCTATAATCTTTTTATTTTTGAGTAGCAGTATTTCAGAATGACAAGACAAGCTGAGGATGTTGACTACAGCCTGAAAAAAAAAAACAAAACACTTGTTTGGCCTTCTCCATTGTACTTACATGATAAGTACAATGATAAGTCCTCTACCATATAGAGAAGACTGATTTCCAGCCTAGATAACTAATGAAATATCATTTACTTGGAGTGTCTGCAATAGTGAATGTTGCAGGTCTACATGTGAATGTTTTGTTCCCCATGTAGATAGCCAGAATCTAAGTTCATGGGTTATTATCTGCTGATAAAACTGACTTTTTCATGTTAGAGAACTGTCAGTTGTGCTGAATTTAATCTTGAAATAGAATAAAGCAGAAATAAGCCAGACTGAAAGACTAAGATAACTTTTTCAGACTACTGACTTCAGAAGGTTGATGAACAAGAAGAGATGTTGTTAAAAATACACACAATATTGAATGGTGTAAAGAAGACAGCTGAGGCATAAGTATTTACTGCTTCTCATAATATTAAACAGAGAGAAACTGCAGTGCAACTGAGGTGGAACATGGGACACTGGGAAGAAAGAGAAGTTTTTTTGATCAACAGTGATCATAGACTGCAGCTCCTTGACACAAAATAAAATAAAAGCTGGGAATTTTGGAAGATTCAAGAGAAAACTGTATATAATTTACCTGTGCAGGTTCATAGATGATGATGGTATCTGCAGAATGTGGGGACTTAACTGCTTTCTGCGTTCTCTGTCCTCTGAGTGTATGGCCCTGGGCAGTGAACAAGAAGGGCTGTCAGTACAGCAATTTGGATGCCTTTCCTGGGACTCCTGTCTAAAAGAAATGATAATAAAGAAGCCTACAAATTAATTTTATGTTTTGTAGGCACTGGTAAGCTATTACAGGCAAACATTTATCAATCAGTTTTGTAAAGTGACAAATGATAAATAATGAAAGAAAGAAAATGGAAAAAATCAGGGGCCATAGCTTATTCTGACATTAATGGCAGAAACAGAGTTAAATTTGTAATGAGCATTTTCTAAAGTTATTTTGCTCTGAACACATTCAACGCTGCAGGGGGTAACAGAGTAAAGTTAATGACTGTAAAGATGGAGTTATCTTAGTATCATGGTTACACAGTGTATAAATTAAGTGCTAGGGCCGGGCTGGATGGGGCTTTGAGCAACCTGGTCTAGTGGAAGGTGACCCTGCTCATGACAGGGGTGTTGGAACTAGAAGAACTTCAAGGTCCCTTCCAACCCAAACCATTCTATGATTCTACGAATAAACTCAGCAAGAAAGCACCAAGCAATAAGGTCATTACACATTCTACATGTGTGATTGAAAATAAATGCTATATCCAGGGTTTTGGTGGAGGCAAAGAAGCACATGCCATTCTATTCAGCAATGGTACAGTGAAGGAGCTCTTCATGTTGCCTTTATGAGCGTGCAAATGTTTTCAGAGTATTTTTACTGTAAATTTATTTCTTTTTGGGTTTGTTCCTCTTTATCGTACTTCATATCTCAATATTGCAAAACTAGTGAGCATATGGTGTCCTAGAGCCTTTAAGACCCCCTTCACTTTAAGCATTTGATTGGATCCATTGATTTAACCATGTCCTTGAATCATCTGATGTACACTCCCCTCATGTCAATTAACACTCAGAGACCCTAATCCATTAATCTAAAAATGAATTGATGAAAGTAGGTAATTTTTAAAGAGATTATTTAGAAGTACCTTAGGAATTCCAAATCTCTGAAAAGTTCCCTTTTGGTGTCACAGCTCTTGTAATCCCAGCATCTCTGCTCTATCAAATCAACTTATTGCAAAACACACTGAAGTAACAAGAACAGTCAGGCAACTTGGATACTTTTCTTTAAATAAGCTATAGTTGGTATGTGCATTTTCATATGGACTTAGCAACTTATTGTTCTTTCTCTAAGGTTTTTTAATGACTTCAGTGAAGACACAGTTTTATATTCAGTCAAGAAACTTGCCGTTTTTAATCAAGACAGGTACTGGGGTGGAAACATCCTACTGAGTTGTGGGCTACCCTGATCATAAAGCGAATTCAACACTATAAGTAGTGGAGACTTTTTAAGCCCCAGGTTATGCTTGGTTTGTGCACTCTGCAGAATATTTAATCTTACAAATAAATACTTAGTTTAGATTATCTAGATTTATTTAGCATTTATATTTATGTGGAGGCCAGTCAACTATCACTTAATGTAGTTTTGTATACACAACTGTTATTCCAGAAACATCCCTATGGCTTTAAGAGACACTTGCTTAACTCCTTGCAAGCTTTCAGCATAGCTGTTGTCATGCTGCTGCAGTACGTGCAGATGGATCAATGCTTAAAAGTCCCCTTTGTTGAGAAAGAGGGAACAAAGAAGATGCACAGAGAATCTCTCCCACACTTCCACATATATCTTTGTGCTGCCTGGCCTCACCAAGTTCTACATATCTATCATTTTCTTTACTCACCTCTTATCTTTTATTTATACCGGCACTCTGTAAGCATTATTCTGTCAACAGTTTAAATAATCAAAGTCAGCAAATATAACCGATCTCATATGCTCTTGGCATGGCTTATGTGACCCTGCTAAGGACATGGCAATGCAGAATGCATTACCTTTACTGATTCACTTCCCTCCACTTCCTCTTTTGAGCTGTCTGCCAAAGCTTACCATCCTCTAAGCACACCTGTTTGTTTTCTTTTCCCAAATGAAGATTAAAAATTCCAGATGTAGGACATTCAAACAAGACATAAAGTGAAAAATTAAGTTTCGCTTAAACAAAGACACGATAGGCTTTGCAGGGCTAAAGATGTCTGCTATTTAAACTCCAATTTTTTAATGTGCTTTGAATAAGTGGATGTTTTCAATGCACTGATTCAGTTTTCATTATACTTTAACAAAAGGCTCCTATTTTAGTTGGAATATAAAGAAGAAAAAAACAAAACAAACCAGGAGAAAACAGACATGCATACAGCTAATTCTTCTCTATCCCTATAGAGCTGCAAGATGAATATAATTTTTAATGACTGGCTCTCACATTTATTGGTTTCCGGGATACAGAGTGAAGAGGTTACATGTGGATGCCATGATCAGTACAGGATTAACCGTGTCAGAGGGGGAATTTATAGGAAATTTAACCATTCATGACTGATCGCAGTACGAAAGGATTATTTCAGGTTAAAAGTGCCTGCGCCTATTTCCTCCCCAAGTAACAAAGAGGATAGCAGATGGGATTCAAACAAGTTTGCCCTGCACCACAGAACAACTTCAGTCTTGCTTGTACACAAAAGCAATCAATTCCATTCTTTCCAAGCATGTCTATAGAAGGCCATGTATGTGCAATAATTTAGTTATAAACCCTCAAGAGTTTACACTAAAGAACCTTTGTAATTTCAGACTTTTGTGCCAGTTATTTGTACATCAGATTGAGAAGTGTAACATTAAAGTAACATAACTTTTTCAGCATCCAGCATTTTCAGTAGGGCAGCTGCCGTGCCCACTTACGTGCTCTGGCCCTGAATGACATAAAAGTACCAGTAGAAATACTTTCTTGGTATAAAACTCTATAGAGTGGCAGAACCACGTCAATTAACTGCTAAGTTTGGGCCAGGTAGGTTATTCTTAATGCAATTCCTCTGCACACAGTGGCTCTCTCCAAAATAAGATATTTACATGCATGTGTAGAGAGTTGCTTACTTCTGATGAACTGGTGCTACTCATTGTAACTACTTTTACTCTGAAATAAGAGCCCACTACAAAAATTTCTTAGATAGCTAAATCAAAATCACTGAATCTGTTTGAATTTTTCAATCTTGACACAGGTACAAGTTTTGTCTTCCCTTCACAGCCTTCCTGGCAGATAAAAGACAGGATGCTCTAAAATGCTGCAACAGATGATTTCGATCATAATAACTAGTGGAAAGTAATAGCATCTCCACTGCCTTGGAAATGATGTTTCCAAGATGGGTCTTGTCCGTGGATAGAAAATGCCACTGATTTAGTCAAGAGAACTAAAAAAACGATTACAAAGAGACGTTCGTGAAGGCACACCAGTCAGCATGGATGGACAGCAGCTCAGAACCGCTGCAAGGAGAAATTCCAGAAAGCATTCAGGAACTTAGTCTTACACCACAGTCTTCCGGTAACATTAATCTGGTCCAGGATGTCTCAAAGTAGGATCTTCACACCTGCAAAAACTTCTAGTAAAGGTGCAAAATGCTTATAGAGAAATAAGACCTTGCTAGCAGAGCTCTGAACAGGTTCCTCTAGCTTCTGGCAAGCTCATTCTTCCTGTTCTAAGTTGCATCCATATCTCAGTGGTGCCTTACAGCAGCGAGAAGTCTAAACCACAATATAAATTACAGCCCCCAGATTCCAAACTTTCTGGGCAATAACTGAAACAGATACTGGTTTTGTTCCATTTAAATCTGTCCCCACAGCACTGTGTCACAAATGTGACCCTCTCCTAAGCTGTATGGCATGGCTTTGCCTATTTCTGTTGGTCAGGTTTGTTTTTTTCCCCTGTGAAAATGGGATGAACATCAGTTTATTTTAAATGTAAAGCTCTCCTAAGAAGCTAGGCTCCTGTGCCAACTCCATCCTCCTCTATATTAGCACAGGACCTGTCTAATTGCAGGGAAGCAAGGGGGACAGGACAAGGAGACAAATGGAGCTGTACAATACATATCACTTCAGAACTCACTGTCACACTCCCACCACGTGTTAAATCTTTTAAGAGCAACTGATTTTATCTCACCTCTTTCAGCACTGGAAACATGCCTCGGACAAATACTATGTAACACTGTATTAGAGTAGGGAGAAAGCCTTTCTTTTGGTGGATGTCCTGCTATTTATCTAGGCTCCCGACACCTACAAATTCTTCAGAAATAAAGGGTGTGCAATGTGCACTCCAGCTGTGTAAGCTACACTCAACAACAACTGATGTTGATACACTGCAGTCTAAATAAGAAGGCTTTCTAACAAAAAAGGATTCTGACTACACCAAGCACAAGTAGATCAGTGGTGCTGTTGCTAACTGCACATGCTAAGCCAGACAAAAGATTCCTGCCGTGCAAACACCATCTCCTTTGAAAACAGCCTGGCTGTATTTTGTCATACTGCAGTGAAGAGAGAAACTCTTCCACAATGTTAGTGGCTCTAAAAAACTAAAATGCTACATTTTCCCCTTTTAACTCCTTTGTCCTTTTCCCCTTGAACTAACTTTACAGCCTTTCAGGTAAATACGTAACAAATGAGGTCGCGTTTAGCATTTAGCATTGCTTACACAGCTGGTGCTTTTACTTCTGGAGCTGGGTTGAGGGAAGCTCAATTTGAGATGCTTCAATTTAACAACTGGACAAGGACTGCTAGAAAGTGTAGTCTCTTACAAGGCTCTCCAGCTCAATGCACTAGAAGACTGCTTGCTCAGTAGAACTCTCTGTTCTCCTCAGCTCCCTCCTCCTATACTGTTCGAATTCTCCCCGTTAAGAAATAGTATCTGACAGCTATTTCAAGACCGCTCTCAAGTTTTAGATTCTTGTTCCCTCAGGGCACTTCCGAAATTGAGTTTTATCTCATTAGACCATCCTGTGAAATAAAAGGTAATTAAAGCAAAGCATCAGGGGACAGCTTTTAAATTTAAAGCTCTCCGAAGAAACCAGTTCCACTGAACAGCACAGGATCGCTGCCTGCCTTTCTCCGTCCCAGGGTGGGACAGCATCCCGAGCTGACGGTCTCCAGCAGCGGACTCGTTAGCTCCCTTGCCTGAAGCAGCACATCTTCCAGCAAGCCCCGGTGCTGATCTGAATTAATCTTCTGAACTTTGGTGCTGAACACAGCATTACCCCACTCCCGTTACGCGGGTAGCTACAGCTCTCCACAGCGGGCTACCCGTGAACTGCCGAGGACAGCCGCCGCGGGAGAAGCACGGTGCCGGGCATGCCAGGCTCTCAGCTACTCCCCCGGGCACGGCCACCGTCCCCGTGCTCCGGACCTCTAGGCTCACCGCGGGCCACCGCCGGCGGCGGCGGGGGGGGCCCGGTGGTGACCAGCACCCTGCTCGTCCAGGGCGCCAGCCCGCGCACCACGATCGGCACGGTCAATACGGTGGAGTTCTTCCTCACCGCCACCG
>JAOEHX010016187.1:0-22220 GCA_025448015.1 Bolborhynchus lineola | reverse complement strand
ATGTCTCTCTTGTAGTGAGGGGCCCAGAGCTGAACACAGGATTCGAGGTGCAGCCTCACCCATGCCCAGTGCAGGGGCGCAGTCACTGCCCTGGCCCTGCTGCCACACTGGTGCTGATCCAGGCCAGGGTGCTGGGGGCTTCTTGGCTTCCTGGGCAGAAGCTGCTCATGTTCTGCTCCATCAGCCAGCACCCCCAGGTCCTTTTCTGTGAGCAGCTTTCCAGCCACTCTTCCCCAAGCCTGGAGCATTGCATAGCGGCGTTGTGCCTGGTGGGCTTTCTTTACAGCTGAAGTTAGGCTGTAGTCTTGGCTGCCAGTGCTTTGAGAAGACCGCTTTGACTCCCCACCACAGTGAGCTTGCCTTTCTCCCCTGTGGCCAGCCATGGCACACAGCAGGGTTTCAGTTCTTTGTCTGTGTTTCTGTACGTCCCTTATTGTAGATGGCGAAATGTGGTGTGATATGAGGTCATGAGCCCTGGCAGTTCTCCATAGGCTCAAAGCTTATAATTTTTACGGATGGCACTTCCCTTTAGGGGAGTCCCTGAGGAAACCCATGGCCTTCTTCATTACTTCTTCACAACTGGGTATCTGCTAATAAAGCATGTTTTACATTCCTGTCACCAATGACCACTGAGATGATGCTGCAGGAGGCAACTTCTGGCCATCAGCTTAGAAGTTTCTGAGGCATAAAGTTGAAATGTCCACCAGAAATCACAGCCATAGAATCCCAGACTGGGTGTGGTTGGAAAGAGCCTTAAAATTCATCTGGCTCCAACCCCCTGCCATGGGCAGGGACCCCTTGCCCTAGACCATGTCGCCCAAGGCTCTGTCCAACCTGGCCTTGAACCTGGAGTATTTACTGCTACTTTGGGCAACCTGTGCCAGTGCCTCAGCACCCTCAAGTAAAGAACTTCTGCCTTACGTCCCACCTGAACTTCCCCTGGTTTAGTTTGAATCTGTCACCCCTTCACAGGTCATAGACTTGATGGATATTGTTTGAGCCTCCACTGGAATTGGCTTTCAGTGTTAAAAGGTCTTGAAAAAGCATTTCCCAATGGGGATGTTTTCCAGCTGTAGGTGGCTTGTTGACTGACTTGCAGAAGCTTCATCCACGATGTGTTTGTGGCCTCAATGCAAGTTGTTAGAACAAGGAATCAGCAGGAAATAGGCTCTCCCCCAGTGTGCTCTGCTTCTCTGAAAATACTGCTTATGATAGGCATCCAATGTACCTCTTCTCAAACTGCTGCATTCTTCTACAGCATGGCTTTAGCTTGCAGGGCTAGAAGTGCTGGCTGAGGGCAGCCAGGCTCGGTGACCTGCTGTGCAAGTCTTGCAGATGAGCTCTGCCTCAACACTGTGGAACATTTTGTTTAATAAAAACAACCCTTAAAATCCGTATGTTTGAAAATCTTAAACTTTTCTCTCACTAAGCTTGTTTTAAAGCTGTCATGGGTTGCATTGGCTCTGCTCCTGCGCTGTACAACACTGAAGTAAGAACATAATCATAGAATCCCACACTGGTTTTGGTTGGAGGGGACCTTAAAGTACACCCAGTTCCACCCCCCTGCCATGGACAGGGATATCCTCTTGACTTGATGCTCCATATCAAGTGAGTAGGAAAAACATGATGTCCCAGAGGAGCAGCATTCCACGTGCTGCTGAGCAGATACCTGGCAGCGCAGGGTGGCTGCTGACAGCAGCACTGGGGTATTTACATGTGCTCTGTGTTACTTGTGAACCGCCTTATTTGAGCAAATGTAGCAGAACAGTAGTAGATTTCCCTTGGATTTCCCTGTTACCCATCAGTGCTGTGGCTCTGAGGGGTGAATGCAGGATCCACAAACCCCATCACGTTTACTTTACCTGCTTGCTGATGTTGGCAGCAGTGTAAGCCAGGAGGTGTTGGTTCCCTTAGAGGTGTCTGAGCATCCCACAATCCAGAGAAAAGGGCCTTGAAGTAAATTTTCGGGGGTAGCTTGGCAGGTGAGTGGGAAAATTGCAGGGAATTCTGAAGGGTCAGTGCATGATGAGTGATTTTAGAGCAGGGTCCACATCCAGCTGGGCTCTGTGCTGGAGGCATCGCTCAGGGATGGTGAAGCGAACAGTGGTTGGATTGCACAAGGTAAAGGTTATTTCTTGAGATGCCTCTGGTACTCATTCAGGATCTGAAAGGCTCCAGACAGAGTAGCTGAGAGTGTGTGTAGTAAGAAGGAAGTACAAAGATTGGTGCAGTCTTTCCTGTGGGACACCAGCAGCCATGCAGGGTGTTGGCTGTTTGCTTTGTAAGCTGTACTTCCATATGGCTGTTTTTAAAGATGATTACAAGACTGATGCCCTGCTCATAGAGCAGATGGTGGCCCTGTGACCCTTTAGAAATCAGCTCCCTTTTAGCTGCTTTGTGCAATACAGGCACAGTAATGCCTGTGTTTGAGTCAGCTGGGCTGGAGAGGATGGGCTGGACGCAGCGCACAGTGCTCTGTAGGGCCCAGGGCTCCTGCTCTGGCACTGCCCAGCTCTGTGTGCCATCTGCTTTGGGTTTCTTTACAGCAGCAGGAGCCTGTTCATCCTGAGTACATGGTCACCTTTCAGTTGGGTGGTTTGGCTCAGAGGTGGGTTTGACAGTGGAGCTTTGTTAGGCCCTACCTATGTGTGTGAGGGGAAAACCATAGGGTGGTCTTAATGCAGGTCCCAGTTCACTGTATGGCTTTAGAAGGTGAGCTGTGAAATTGGTGAAGAGTTTTGTTCCCCAGGGGTTCCTGTGCCAGGTCTATTCCGCAGCATTCCCTCCGTGCTGCCAGGTGCCTCCCAACATGCTGGGAAACCCTTTCCACCAGCCCCTCCCAGCTTACGTTCCAACATTGCACAACTTCTTTCTTTCTGATCCTTGTCATGATGCAGCGGGGTTCGAGCATGTCTGCAGAGGCTGAGCTTTCTGAGAAACCTCTCGGCATTTCCAGAACTCCTTTGGGTATTTCCTGCCATGGATTGCTGTGGTGGGAAATGGATGACGTTGGGCATGGCCAGGGCTGGGCAGTCAGTCATGTTAGCATGAAATATTCTTGTGAAAGTTTCTTGCAAGCCCATGTAAGCCCCCCCAGCTCCCTCCTGAAATCCTGGTGCTGATACTGCTGGAGACACTTCTGTTTTGGGCAGTCTGTGTAGGAACATAGAATCATAGACAGTTGGGTTGGAAGGGACCTTAAAGCTCCTCCAGCTCCAAACCCTGCCTGTGGCAGGGACACCTTCCACTAGACCAGGTTGCTCCAAGCCCCTGTGTCCAACCTGGCCTTGAGCACTGCAGGGATGGGGCAGCCACAGCTTCTCTGGGCACCCTTTGCCAGCGCCTCAGCACCCTCACAGGGAAGAGCTTCTGCCTGATCTCCAACGTGAACTTGCCCTGTTTCAGTTTGAACCCATCACCCCTTGTCCTATTGCTACAGGCCCTGATGAAGATTCCCTCTCCAGCATCCTTGTCCCCCCTTCAGGTATTAGAAGGCTGCTGTTATTCTCCATGCAAGCACACGCTTCCCTTTCCCTATATGTTTTCATGGGTTTGCTGGAGGGCTCTGTTAGCCCATTACTACCAATGTCATAAGCACAGCACAACAAACTATGATGCCGAACTCACTACCACACTTACAAACCAATGTATGCTGAGCTTCAGTGCCCTCTGCACTCCCCATTAGGCACTTCTGTGCTCCAACCTGTGTGCTCTGCTGCAAACACCCAGCATCTCCTCTTTTCCTGATACCCAAGCCCTGAATGAGCCTGAATTTCTTCCTATCCCATCATATACACAGTGAATTTTCCCTGCTCCAACGCACAACATAGTGAAGGGAACAAAGTCTATGGCGCTTGTGGCAATAGCTGTGATTCCTATGGGCTTGCGACCACAGTGGGCACATCCCTGGAAGATTCCTGAGTGATCGTGCACTGATTTGTTGGAAATAAGCAGAAGCTCCTGAAGTTAATGAGGAGCCTGATTTGTCCTGAGGAAACACATTGTGTTTCCCTCTGCAGTGCGGGTCCTCTCTGCCAGCACTGCACATCTTGACATGGCCATTACTGTAGGGTTGGGAATAGCTCAGTGGGGCTGGGATTTGGCACTGAGGCTCTTTCCACACAAAGAGGTTTTTGTGTAATAAAGCCTAAGAGCAGTTTGCTCTCGCTCGTAGGTTTTGAAATATGCATTTAATTTGGGCTTAATGAGGAAATTATTGTATATATAATGGAATGCCTTGTGGTGGCTCTGCAGGATGGAGCTGCCGTGGGATGAGAGCTCTTGGGACAAGCGAAGCTCGATGATGTTTGGGTTAAAGGATGCTGAGGGCTGGACCTGAAGTGATGAGGATGGACCTGCAAAGCAGGAGGGAAAGGAGCCCCCGGGATGGGAATGGCTGCAGCAAAGGAGAGCTGTATACAGGAATTACTTGGATTTTAAAAGCATTTATACTTAGAGGCAAGTTTCCTTGTGGAAGGGAGTTCCCATGTGTGGTGCAGAAGGCATATGCCTCTTTTCAGGGATGCATGGAAGGAATAGCAGGCAAAGACTGAGATATCTGTAGCTGGACGTGAAGCCAGTGTGTTGTTCCCCAGTCCCTTGACTGGGAATCCATCCTACCTGTGGGATGGCACAAAAGATGTGCCATCACGTTTGTGATTCCAAACGTGGTATCACTTCAGCTATGTTGCTATGTCTATGGATAGCTCAGCAAGTACAGCAGCATGTGCCAGGTTGCATTGGTCTGGAAGGCAAGACCCATGGAATATCTTCCCGTGAAAGGACCTGGAGAGATGCAAGTTCCATCCGTCCCCTCCAGTTGCATGGTTGGAGCAGTGGGGCTGAATTCAAAGGCACTGCATAAATAAACTCTAATAGCTTTCTTCTTGCATTTATGTTATTAGGGGGTTCGTTTGACTGGCATTATGATGATAAATGAAAAATGCTTTGCACCATTACGCTGGGCGCTAATGCGTAGTGGGGAGAATTTCTACTCATTTAAAGGCAAAAAAGGAGGCAGCAGCAGAGGGGAAGGGGAAGGATTTGAGTACAGGCACCGAGGCGTTGGTATGCAGCACGCATCCCGCTCCCAGCCCATCCTGCTGCCTTGGGGCAGGTGGAAGGAAAGGGGCTGCTGTGTGAAAGCAGCACCCTAAAGGGTTGTTACCACTTGGGAATGGATAGATCCATGCAGGGCTCAGCATCGCTCCTGGTGGGTGCGTTGCGCTGCATCGCGCTCAACCTGCATCCCTGCAGCGTTTGGGATGCTGCAAACCGAGAGGAGTACCTTTAGGGTGAGGAGCGTGCTGGGTCCTCAAAGGCTCGTGTTGGAGTCTGCAGCCACCCTTGGAAGCCAGAGGAGGAGTCTGACAGTCCCAATCTTTCCTTGGTTTTAAAACCATGGAGCAAATTGAGTTCAAAGGGTCACTGTTACTCCCAGCTGCTGCGACAGAAATCCCTAATGCAGCGTATGGCAGCTTTCTCCGAAGCTTGGGCTGCTTCTTTATGAGGCACTGTCACTCTATTATCTGTCTCTGAGTTGGTCTTTAGCTCTTTAACCTCATGAGAAGGGAGGGAAAAGGAGCCTTGAAAAGGAGAAGGGGGAGAAGAGAAAGCAAACGGGATGCTGGGAGAGCAGCGTTTCATCCTTGGCCGTAGAGCTCTAATTGGGTGCTTAGGGAGAGTCTGGCTCAAAGGGGCAGGTTTGAAAGGGCCCTGGGGTAGGGAGAAGGGCCTCATTATGCTCTTTGATGGGGATGTAGATGTAGGGGCTCAGAGCCCATTGGAGGCATCAGCATCAAAAGGGGACTGGCCTCTTGGTGGCGATTTGCAGCCATCTTCTTTGGGCCCCTCCTCGGTGTGGCTGCAGAGGCAGAGAGGGAAGGGACAAAGTGGGGACACTGGCAGCAGGTAAGGCTCAGAGGGCTCAGCCTGCAGCATAGGAGAGCTCAGTGCTAGAGGCTATGGGGTGGGTGCTTATCAGGATGCAGCACCCATGGGTCCTGCCGCTGTCATTAGGGGTTGTGGGTCCCTAGAGGATGCTGCCAGGAGCAGCAGTCGGAGGGTGAAAGGATGGAGGAAAGAGATGGCAATCCTGGAGCAGAGATGAGTTCCTGAGTGCTCCTGCCAGGCAGCTTGGGGCTGTAACAAGAGGGGTAGTGGGGTCCCAGCATTACCCCATGGCTGCTTTGCACAGGGGAAACTGAGGCAAGGAGGTCAAGCACCAAACCCAAGCTTTACCTTGCACCCATCAGCTAAATGGGAAGAATAAAGGGAGCAGCAGAGGGGCTCCAAAGCCTCCCACCACCCCATTCCTCTCCACAGCATTCTGCTGCTCCGGGCCAGCTGCTTGGCAGGCCCTGCGCCCCATGGCATGAGCCAGGGCTTTGCTCTGCACTCCCTCCTGCATGCTGAACGTGCTGTCTCCCTGCGGGATCCTGCAGCCTTCTGCACTGCTCTGCTGCAGAATTGAGGGGAGGTGGTTTTTGCCTTCTAGCACAAGAGCAGGCGGATGGTGGGGAGGTGAGAAGCAGCAGGATGGAGCCCTCCTCCCTTTGGACACTTTCCTATGGGGCTATTCTCTCCTGAAACGATCCCAGCTCATGCTCAGCAAGCTCAAGACCTGAGTTGCTGCGTGCCCGTGTGCTGCTGCAGCGTGCTAAGCCCAGCTGCTGGCCCTGCAGGGATGTGCAGCCCAGAGCATCACGTTGATGGGGGTTGTGTCTACCTTCATTTCTGCTCCCCAGCGGGTGATGTTCCCCTTCAGTTGGGGCTTGATTCTCCCCTTGGGTTGGGGTTTGTGATGCCAGGTCCTTGCCTCACCTAGAGCAATGATTGTGAGCTCTTTGGGATGCTGGTGCTGCATCCTGACCAGGATGCTGAGGCCACCGACGGCATCGTGTCAGGGTCCCCTTGGTGTGTCTGAGTTGCAGTCACTCCTGTATTAGTGAAGAGACTTTGTAGGAGAAGATTTGAAGGGAACAAAGCAGCAATTTCACTTCTTAGGGGCACGTTTGTATTCATGCAGTTAAGTCTCCTGCTGAGCTCATTGGGAATCCATTGGGTTTGGTGTCATTTTGGGGGCACACTCCTCTTGTGCTTGCGTAGATCTTACTCGGAATACAAAAGCAGGCTCTTGGATTGGGCTTCATTCCTCTGATACCTTCAAACCACCTTGGAGATGGGTTTTACTAGCACTGGGAGCTGCTTAGTGTGAGCCAGGGATGGCTTGGGCCATGCAGGGTGGTTGGAACTACATGATCCTAAGGGCCTTTCCAACCCAAACCATTCTGTGGTTCTATGCAGTGATCTCTGCAGGAAAGTTGGAGGGAAATGGGTGTGGAAAGGATGCATGGAAAAGCATATCTTTAGGGGGTTTATCCTGCAAGAAACCTTTAGGAGAACAAGCACAGGGAGAGCTGGGAAGGAGGGGAGTCATGGCATGATGCATGCAGGAGGAGATTCAGGTTCCTGGTTGATTTACAGGGTGGAAACAAAGGAGCAGCTATATGAGGAATAATCAGGGAAACATGCTTGGAAGAGACCTGGAGGCCTGCAGGGTCCCTGGAGCAGTGGGATATGGCAGTGTTCACTCAGGGCTGGATTGCTGCATCCCCACATAGACTCCCGCAGCACAGCCGTTGCTGTGCTTAGGTTAATGGCCAAGACTGTTCCGGTCTTTCACCACCCTCATTGTGAAGGATTTTTACCTAATATCTAATCTAAATGTCCCCTCTTTCATCTTAAAGCCATTCCCCCTTGTCCTATCACTGCAGAAAGCACCTAATTGTGCTTTTTCCTCCTTTCTCATAATTTCTCCTTTTCAGAGCTGAGATAAAGCCCTGAAAGAGATGGAAAGAACACCAGAAATTGGATGTTGGGGGTTTTTATTGGAAGCTTTTATTCGTGCCTAACTAATAAACCACCAAGGAAACGTGTCTGGGTTTTGGGGGGGGAAAAAGGCATTTTGCATGGGGTGAGGGTAGCGAAGGCAAGAAAGATCACATTAAAAACTTCCACCAGCTCCAGTAATGAGATGAAGGGAGCTGCCAGATGAAACCATCTGCCTAATCTTTTACCCAGAGCCACTCTGTTCCCAGCTTCCATCCAAGGATGGGACCAAAGCCACCTTCTGCCATGGACTGGCCTGACAGGGGATGCTCCGGTGCCTGCCTGCCTCCCTACAGCCAGGGGAGGACCATTGGCTCCAGGCACCGAGCTCCTCGCTGCCAGCCGAGCAGGAGGGGGAAAGGAAGGGAAAGGGAAGGGAAGGGAAGGAAAAGGGGAGGAAAGGCACTCATAAAAAAGACAGTTTGACATTTTCTTGACTGTTTTGAAATTTTCCTAGCACAACAAGCTGTTTATCCGCCACTCCAGCTCTTATTGAATTAAAGTGTGGAGGGGGTGTTAGGAAGAAATCAATTCATGCTCCATATGCTGCTCTGCCGAGGAACGTGGCTCTCTGCACACTGTGGAATATGTAGGGAAAGGTGGGGGGAAGGAGAGATAAATCCATCAGCTAACAAGATAAGTGCCTTGTTCCTCCATCTGTTACTGCTGTGTCCTTATCTGGGATTGCAGCGTGGCAGCAGTGATACATCTTGTGTCAGGTATTATATTCCAAATTCATATGAATGAATTTTCATGCTTGCAACAAGCAGGGATCCAGCCGTTTGCTGCGAGCCTCACAGCTCATCCTGCTCCTCACCTTGCCCCTCTTTAGCTGCTGTAACTTGGGGTTTGGACAGGATCAAGTAGGCACAGCATCAGCTCGGTAAAGGGATGCTGCAGACCTGGAGGCCCTCCAGCCTTGGGATGCCAACAGTGCAGATATGTGCTTTACAGTCAGGCAAATCCGCCTGGGAATCAGGTGTTTAGGAGGAAGGAGAACTTCTCAGATCTTTGCTTTTCTGCTAAGTCTCTTTAGAAGGAGGGTTGGAATTTGCTGTAGTAGCCCTAGGACATGGATGCTGCGGTCCAGCCCAGGAGTTTGATGTTTAGCAGTGCCAAAACTCTGTTCGTCTCATCCTGAGATGGGGGCTATTTAGAGGCATCAATCTCCGCTCCTGCTAGAGGAGGCAATTGGACCGTATAGCCAAGTTTTTAGTTGCAGAAGCTGGAAGAGATGAATCCCCACCCCACTGAGCAACCTTGGGGAGCTCATTTAGCTGTACATGCCTGAGCTCCTAATGTTCTCCTCTGCCCAGCTGCAAACCTACTCCAAATGCAGCTGGCTATGAAAGCACTGAATTTCTAGATGGTGCCCGTGTTTAAAATCAATTTAGCTCTGGACTGGCCTCAAGACCTGTACTGGATTCAGTGGCTCAATATGTGGTGAGCCAGGTTCTTCAGAGCTGCTCTCAAAGTCTGGTCTTGAGGCTAATCCAAAGCTGTCCTCCCCAGATTGCTGGTGCACTCGTAATTGAATGTACAAAGAAAAGCTACTGAGGAGTTTTAAGCGTGGAATTCCAAACTCTGGGATGTGTGTAACTAGATCAGTGCCTGGAATCTTGCTCTTTCCAACTGCCTGATCAGCTCTGTGTCTGCAAAGTTGTCTGCAGCTTGAAGGTATAAATCAAAGTCTGGCTGGGACGCAGGGATGCTTGTAAAAGCCACAGCATCATCGTGCAGTGATGCTGGGGTAAACAGCAATATCAGCACTCTGCTGTGTGTGTTTGAACACGCTCGTGTTTGCTCTCATGCCAGCTTTTCCTGGAGAGGACACAGCAGAGATGAAGTTTAGATGGGGAATAGAAATGCACCTAAGTCATCTCTAACTGGCCATACTCGACTGAGCCTCTCTTGACCTGCAACCCCTTGGGTTGTCCTGGGGGACCTGCTGCTGCTGAGCAGATGAATTAAGTCTGCACAGCTCGCAGGCAGCTTTGCAGAGGGTTTGCTTTGCTTCTCGGCTCTGGAAATGGGATTTCCAGAGCCACAAATGGGCTTATGGGCAGGGGAGACCGGAGGTGGGGAAGCCAGTGATACTGGTGAAGGTTGGAGCCAAATCCCAACCTTTGCTGGGCCCAATTTAGTGCTTGGCTGCTTTATTTTGGGGTCTGTTTGCAGTCTGGGTCTGTAATTGCTGACGGAAAGCACAGACTGTGGCACCGTTCCCAAGCAAGGCATTGAGAAACCTGTTTTTAGAAGTAAAGTCTAATTTGGTATTAGAGCACAGCGATTGCTAAGATGCTCGTGGGAATCAGCTGTGGCTGGATCCTGTTTTCTGCTTTTCATGTGCGTTAGACTCCTTTAGGGGACATCATGGAGAGGGATCACTTGGGGTGATGCATAGGGCTGGAAGAGAGAAGGTGAAGAGGAGTCAGTCATCACCAAGACCTTTAAGAGGGAGCAAATGCAATTGAATACCTGGCTCCTAAGCATCCCTTTTGCCTGGGGCTGGGTTTTAGGGGGAATTCATCCCCTCTAAATAACTGGTAGATGTTCAAATGTGCTTAGATTGTTGCAGTGAGCCAGCAGGAGATGATGTTGCCGTTCTGCTGCTTGGGATATTGGTCCACGTAGCCCTCGGGTGCGGAGGGACGTGTGTGTTGAAGCAATAAAAGCAGGAATTGAGCCTTTTTTCTGGTGGTCTCTCCCTCACCTTTTGTGCCTGCACACCTTGGCTGCCAAATAAAGAAGACAGAAGTGAGGGCACTTGTCTCTGCAAGGCAAAGAGCACGTTCCACTTGCAGAGCGGTAAAAAGTTGCAGGAAAGGGAACAGGACCCTGAGCCGAGCTCTGGGTTTATTGGAGCACGGGAGGCACGGTTTGATCTTGAAATATCCTTTCTGAACCCACACTCGAGCTGAAAAGGCAGAGAGATGCCTGCGTGAGAAGAGGGAGCGCCTCGTCTCCGGCCTGCCTGTGGGAATCGGCGCTGGGACACAAAACCCAGCCTCAAAAGCGAGGGAAAACCAGGTGTGCTGGAGCAGAGAGGATCTTTTCTTCTCAGTGCCCACCTTCTTGTTCTCGAATAAAGATGCTATTTTTATTTTCCCTTCTGTTTAGCCCCGATGGGCTTAACCCATCCCTGCAGAGGCACAGAAATCCCAGCTCTAATTTCAATTAAGAGCGCTCCTTTTGATTGCAGCCCAGGCTGGGGTTTGGGATCTATTCCTAATCCCTATATTAGCACTGATTCATCTCTTCCATGAGTATTATCATCAGGGGCCCTTAGGGAAGGGAGGGGAAGCATCTTTGGGGAGGCTGAATACCATTTGTTTGTGTTTGTATTAGCTTCCACGCCGCATCCTGATTACATCCCGCTTTTTGACACAACAATTACTATTAATTTCCCGGCGCCTGCGTTTGGAATCTCGCCGACACAAAGGGAAGATGACGGATAATGTCAGGCTCTGTAATTGGGTGGGGGAGGGAGGGAGGGATGGATGGATGGATGGAGAAAGAGGGGGGGGAGCAGATGGGATATTATTAGATTGCAGTTCTCAGTGTGGAGCGGGAAGGGATTTCTCAGCAGATGTTGGCACCGGCTATTTATCCGCATGGGAGTGATTGTCTGGGACACGCTCGGCTCCCTCACCCCAGCCACCTTCCACATGGAAATCCCATCAGCTCTTCCCTATGGGAAATGGCTTTTCCATCACTTACCTTCCGCTCTGGCACTGCTGTCTTTGCAATTCACTTTGCAGGGGTGAGCCCTGGCCGTGAAGAAGCGAGTTGTGGTGGTGCAGGAGGGCTTTGCTCTGCAGGAGAGGGCTTTGGAGAAGCCCTGGTGGGTCCAAGCCCCTTCAGTGCAAGGGTGTAAGAGGTTCTACCCATTGTGACTTGCCTGATGTCGCAGAGCCAAGATGGAACTCGCTAGTCCTACCACCTTGTTGCGAACACATGGTCCTTGACCCAGTGCTGTGGATGCTTGGCTGGAGCAAAGGTGGCAGCTAATGCATGGAAAGGTTGATAGAGAGACATCACCAGTGAAGAAATCAGAGCAGCACATGTGCCCTGGTGCCCCTCTGTCCTTTCTGCCTTGATAACTGCCTGCTTTTTCCCTTTAGCCAACGGAAAATATCATCACAGGAGGACTGTAGCAAGGCCAGTGCCTAGAGGAAAGCATAGGAAACACTTAGAAACCCCCTGTTTCTCCTAGCTTTTGCATCCATCACCCACTGTCTGCCTCACACTGGGTTGTGCCTGGTGGGACACGAAGCTTGGCACAATAAGGGCAGGTCTCCTGCCTGTTGTCCCATCCCTCCCGCAGTGTTTGTGCTTGTTGAAGTTTCCCCTGCTCTCCCCATGTGGAAGGAGGTTTGAGTTCAAGCTGGGCAAATAATAAATAAAGCAAAGGAACTAAGTGGGATTCAGCGAGCATCGATTGCTGAGGGTGCTCGTGATGCATTGGGAGCTGTTTGCAATGGAGGAGAGGAGGAACCGGGTCTTTGAACCTTTAAGGAACCTTCCTTCTCTTCATTAGAACTCGGTGCAGGGCAGGTGATGTGCTGGAATGGCTTTTCCTCCTCAGCTCTGGTTGGAACATGGCAGGAATGTGGGATATGGGCAGAATGATGACGCTAGGGTTGGGAGGTGCCTTCACAGCCATACTTATGGCAGCAGCACAAGGTCAAACTCCATCTCTGCCTGAGAGGACCAAGCACATTGACAGTGTAACTGTAAAATCGTCCCGAAAGCTCACATCTTTTCTTCTTTAACGTTTGAACATTGGCTGTGCCCGGCATCCGCACTCAGCAGTGGGTTCTATCGCATGAACAAGCTGTCCCTCTACATTCGCCCCTTAGCTAGATGCTGCTGTGAGCATCATGCAGTGATGGGGCAGCAGTAATGCTCTGTTTCTTGGATCTGTGGTTCTTCTGCTAGCCATGCCCTTCTGTAACATGGCCAGATCCTTCTGCATAGGGTTCTTCCTATTCCAAGCCGTGTCCCTTCAGTGTGCCATGGAGCTGAGTCCTGGCTCCCCTTCATTTTTGGTAGGAGGCTGGTGTGGGACCCTCAGCGTTTTCCCTATGGGGCAGGATTATGGGATCATGTACCTCCAGGTCAGTCAGGATTGCTGACGCTGATCCCAGTCATCCTGCAAAGCATTTAACCCCTGTGGCACTGCTCCCAGGGTTGGCAGCTCTCATATGGTGGGATGTTAAGTCCATCACAGCGATGTCAAGGCAGTTCGGTGCATGTATAGCTCCTGGCCTTGGTGGGGCAAAACTGCATTGCAGTGGGAGACCCTGGTCCTGGCTCTGAGTTGGAGTCCTGCCCATGGATACATGGATAGAAGGGGGGGTGTGTGCTTTTGAGAGCTTTGTATTGAAATGGAGCTGCTTTTCCTGCTGCATGGGGGTGCTCTGGCTGATGCACAAAGCTGAGCTTGCTGGAGCAGCCGGCTTTGTCTCCATCAGTGATGCAGAAGGTGCTTTGCGATGAGCCAAGCAGCTGGGCTTGGCTTGCAGAGGTAGGACAAAGCCACACCAGGGAAGGGAGCCTGGTCTGTGGCCATTGGGAATGGAATTAAGGGATTTAGTTTGCGTTTTGCCCCTTCTGGCAGCTTGTTGGGCAAGCAAGGGAGGGTGAGAGGAGCTGGAAGCATCTCCTGAGTGGAATGGGCACGGGTTGGCACTGCCAGGGAATGTGGTTTGATGCTTTGCTCTGAAACTGGGCCAAACTGCCATCTCTGGAACTAGCTATTGAAGTGAAAGAACACGTATACATCACTCTGTCTAGTCTCTTTGGAAGCAAAATGAGCTGGAAGGGTAAAAAAGGCTGAGTTAAGCAAGGGTAATGCGGTCTGGTCCCGTGCCAGCCTATGTGCGAGGACCTGGGGGATGAGGAGCATCTTGGTCCTTGCTGCAGCCCGATGGTGTGATCCTGGCCAAGCCCCTTCTCCTTGTTTTCCCTTTCAAACTTTGATCTTTTCTCTTCAGCCTTTAAGCACTTCCAGCCGTGGATTTGTATGTTGGATATCCAGCCCAACTCCCGTGGTGTTGCTAGGGGTTAGCATAATGGCAGTAGTAATGCAGGGAATTATCAGAGACCGTTATCAGCGCAGTCAAACCCAAACTTTTCAGCTTTTCCTATTCACCCCGAAAGCAGGGCCCAGCTTTCTGTGTGGTGTGACCTGTAGGTGTTGGAGCCAAGCCATCGGGTCATCTCATCTAATAGCAAATCCTTTGTCCTTAGAACAATGAATGTGGCGTTTCATTCCCCCCTCTTGCATCTTTTTATGTCCATTTGCACATTGAAATCTCTTCAGCTGACTCCTGCCAGTCTGTACAAAGAGCTTTTGCTGCTTCAGATGTTTCAAAGATGGAAGGGTTGCCCATCAACCGGAGAGCTTTCCTTGTAAGCAGCTCCGGCTCTGCGGAAGGCAGTGGGAGGGAGGTGAATGGATTTGGAAGAAATGGGGAAGGGAGGCATAAAGAGAAGGGGTTTTGTCCCCTGTTCTCCAGGGGGAAGCATTTTTTGTCTCTAAATCTATGTAATTGATGCCCGGATACTCTGGTGATGAGTGCCTTAGAAACGCATCTGCAGTAATAATCTAATATCCATTTGTTAGGGCCCCAAGGAAATCTAATAATGCTGATGCTTTGCCTAATAGAGCTCCTTTCATCCCAGGATGAAATGCAAGGAGTTTGAGACGGAACGAGCCCCGTTTGATACCGTGCAGTTCGTCTCCCTCCCAATGCAAAGTCTCCAGGTGCTTAACAGACATTAAATAACTAAAGAGCAGTTCTGGTCAGGGAGAGAGCTCGGTGCAGAAAGCAGCAGCTGGTGAGTGCACAGCCCAGCTCCCCGGCTGTGCTGCCAGCTCTCTTTGCCACGAGGAAGGGGGCTGGGATCTCACTGGGATGGCACACTCCATTCCCAATCCCGTGAGGTGGGAGCACTGGGTTTGACTTGGGACTGTGGTGGTTGTGTGCTGGTCTGGACTCTGAGCATCACTGGGGTTGGTGGTGATGGGCAACTCAACCCAGCCCAGCTGCTGGCTCATGACGATGGTTATTCCAGGACATCATCCCTGGTTTATCCACGGCAGCAAGACTGAAGGCTGGCAATGCCAGCCAGGGCAGAGCAGCAGCTTGGTGCTGCAGGCATGACTTCATCTCTTCACTAGCCACCCACATGAGTGATGGAAGATGATGACAGCCAGAGGAGCTCGTCTGAGCGAGAAGCCAAAGTGTCCCTGGCGCAGGAGCAGCTCCAAAGAGTTTCCAGTTCTCCGGCAGCTCCTAGCAGTAACTGTAGTGGAATAATCTCCTTTGGTTTCTGGGGGTTGCAATCAGTTGGTGTTGGCTATTTATCAGAAGGAAGAGTGTAAAGGCCTGGCTTTATGTTTGCAAGTGCTGCTCTTGGTCTTCACCCCACACAGGAATGGTACCAGCCCTGGATTTAGGTCTTTCCATTACCAGACCCAAAGCAGGGGTGACCCCAGCTCTTCCCTACCTTGCTCACTCACTGCTGGCAAGTAAAGCTGTGGAGGGTCTTCCTCCCTCCTTGTGCAGGCTGTGGAGGAGTCAGGATCCAGCCCATGGGGCTGCTCCATCCAGAGGCAGTGGGAGCTTCTGCAGGGCTGCACGTGCTGTTGTGCTTCCAGGTTCTCTGGGATGAGGGTGGGATATGGGGGTTTGGAGAATTGATGGTATCTGCAGTGAGGTATCCAGCCCCTGCGGCTCAGTGCGGAGCTGGCAGCGAGGGGAAATCACCTGTGACCAGTTCCTTGGATCTGCCCTCCTGTAAATAATGGTAGATGAAAATGTCAGGCCCTGAGCTCCTAATTCCAGGCTAAAGGAGGGGAACGTGCACATTGGTGTGAGAGGATGAAGGATGGAATGAGGCAGTCAGTGCGTGACAGAGATGCAAACCCTGGGCAGGGAGGGCTGGAGCCAACCTCCCCTGTGGGGCACATCCCAGGAAGATGCTTGTGATCCCATGGGGGACTCAGCAGGGATGGGAAGGTGTGTGCTGCAGGGCGGCTCTCCCTGGGATCGTGATCCCAGCTATGTCCCAGCTCCCATTCCCAAGGTTTAGTCTCAGGGAGGGGGTTTTTGTAGTTAAACAGGCAGATGTGCCCTTTCAGCCATACAGAAACACAATGTGGAGGGATGCTGCTCCTCTTCCCCTGGCCAAGGCTCTGCCACAGCCTCAGAGAAGAGTCTCCTCCTGGTCCTTCACTTCTATGATGAGGGTATTAATTAGAGGGTCAATTAGTGCTCAAGGTCAATTTGATTTGCCACTCATTCCAGCAGGGATTGGAGGGAGCAGGAAGGAAGATAGCATCTCCCTCTCCATCACTGCCCTGGCAGTGCAGTGCGCACATCTGGGCCGCTGCTGTGCACATCTGTGCAGTGCTCGCATGGTTGATGGGAAGCAGCAGGTAACAGAGTGCTGCGAGGGGCAGGGGGAGGACCTCTGCCTCCGGGCGTGCTGGGTTTGCTAATGGAGAGTGAAGCTCGGAGGCTCCAGTGGGAGAAGAAAATAGGCAAAGTATTTGGGAAGCTCACAGAGGTGATGGTGAAATGAAAAAGGAGTGGAGAAATTAAGGGTTTAGAATTCTTTAATCGACTTTCAGCCGTTAGAGCTGGTGATGGCTTTGCTGCAGAGGACAGCAGCAGATGGAAGAGTGACCAAAAAGCCTGTGCACAAGGTTCTCAGCTGGAATCCTCCTCCTTGTCCTCAGCTCCCAGTGCTGAATCTTCACAGGATCCCAGTTTGGTTTGGGTTGAAGGGACCTTAAAGCTCATCCAGCTCCAACCCCCTGCCATGCTCAGGGACACCTTCCACTGGAGCAGTTGCTCCAAGCCCCTGTGTCCAACCTGGCCTTGAGCACTGGCAGGGATGGGGCAGCCACAGCTTCTCCTGGCATCCTGCACCTCAGCACCCTTGCAGGGGAGAACTTCCGCCTGAGGGCTCATCTTAATCTCTTCTCTGGCAGTTAAAGCCATTCCCCTGTCCTGTCCCTCCATCCCTTGTCCAAAGCCCCTCTCCAGGTTTCTTTTAGCCCCTTCAGGCACCGGAGCTGCTCTGAGGTCTCCCCTTAAGGAGCCTTCGCATCCCCTCTCTCCAGAGCAGAGCTGCTCCAGCCTCACCAGCAATCCGGACAGGAGCACTTTGCCTTGTCTGGGAGCTGTGACAGCACTCAGGGGATGCATATCCTCTTCTGGAGCTCATGCATGCAGGGATGAACCTGGCAGCCCCCATGCAGCACAGCCCATGTTGCACCAATGGCAAATATGGCTTTTTGGGGCAGCGCTGCTTTTTGTGGCTACCTCAAGTGCAGGGGCATGGCAAAGGCACAGGAAAACACCGCGCCTGGTGCCTGCACCCAGCCCCATCCCTGTATCCCCCTAAAACATCCCAGGGTGCAGAAACACCCTTGCAGCATGCGGGCAAATCCGTGCGTGCATCCCAAAGGATGCAGGCACGTCTGCTGTCTCCCCTCCCAGCTCCTGCTTTCCCTGCAGCCAAAGCTGGCTGTGTGAAATGTGTGCTGGGGGCATCCGCTTGATACCAGCTCGAGTCCAAAGCCGATGAGAACTGCACAGACTGGCAGTGCTGGATTGCATACTAATGGTGGGAGAGCTCTCAGGGAGCAGGGAAGAGAAAGGGAAGGAGCCAGACTGCAGCTCCTGGCTACCCAGGATTGATTTATTACCAGGTTTGCCCATGAATGTGTGAGAAATGCTACTGGTGATAAAGCAGAAAGCCCGTAATTAAAGTAACAGCTTTCAGGTTTTAAGCACAGCTTGTGTGTTTTCTCCTCTCTGGCAAATTCTGTGTCTCGGTGATGCTCGGCAGCATTCCCCCCTCTGTGTCCTGTCCCTAAGCTTCCTTTTGGCTCCAGTATGGAGGCACTTGGCAAGGGGCAGGTTATGGCATGATATGGGCAGCAGAGGATTTAGAGGAGAGGGAATAGGGGATTTTGGAGACCTGGGCTCTCCCATGGTTGCGTGTGCATTCCCCTCCTGCCCTTGTACTCGGTAGAACACTGCAGAGGAGCTAGGCAAGATCCAAGGGGGATCCAGGGCAATGATGCTCTTTCCCAGCACAGCTTCAGCTTCTCCATGGGTGCTCCTCACCCTCTCCAGTGACATGTCCCTAGGGCTGGGTTCGGAGTGCATTACCCAGCACTAACCCACCCAGTTCTCTCTCTGGAGCTGCCAGGATGTGGCCCCAGCCCTTGGTAGGGTGTGGATCCAGTGATCCACTGCAAAAGATGTGTTAGTAAATGAAGCAGAGAAGCCCCCCAGCCCCTATGAGTGAGTGCCTGTGATGGATGGACCAGCAGATAGAAGGATATGTGCGTTGAGGGATTGGGGAGTGGAAGGGGAGAGGAGGTGAGCACTCTGTTGATGACAGATGGACAGACAAGGGGGGGCGTGTATAGATATATATGTGTATATATATGAAAGTGGGTAGGGAAAAGGTCTCTCTGATGAGAGATAAATTGGGGGAGATGGATGGATGGGATATTTATAGTGATGGCTAGGTAGATAGAGCTGGATGTGTGTTGATGAATAGGTGGATGATGGATAGAGGGCATGGATTGTGAGAGCTGCTGAGCTAAAGGGTATATATGGTGCTAGATAGATTAGATAGAAGGATATATGTGATGATAGAGAGATAGTATAAGCAGCAACCTGAGTCCCCAGCAAACTGCTGCTTTTAGCTGCTCTGAACTCCGGTGTAATCTCATTTTGCCCTGGTAAATTCCTTATCAAGGCAGCTTTTTCAAATGAAATCCCCTTAATAGAAATGAGGGGGGAAAAAGAAGAACAGGAAGAGCTCACACCCGCACCTCCTCCACCAACCACTGCTGACCCGGCCTGGCCGTTTCCATGATGACAAATTAACTGGTGCTCTGCAGCAGCTCCAAGTTATTCCCAGCAGCTCCGGTGGGGAGACGCTGTCCCTTGGCTGCCACTTCCCTCCCTGCTTTGGGGAAGCCTTTGTGTCCCCAGGCAACCTCAGTGCGACCCCACGGTGTCATAGGCACATCAGGCATCCCTGGGTGTGATGTCTCCGGTGCTGGCTCTTAGGGAAGGTGGGTGTCTCTCCGGGCTTGGCTCCGGAGTGTTTTGGCAAGCCTTATTCCCGGCTTTCACCAAGAGGAAGGCAGGGAGATTGGCTCTTTTCCCTCTCCCTTCTTCCTCCTGCAAACAGCTGAGGAGCCCCGGGGACAGATTGTGCACAGAGGAGCCCCAACTTCCATCCTGCAGGATGCAGGGCTGCGTGCTGGTGCTTTTTCCCTGTCCCTGACAGACGGCAGACGTGTACAAGTCTGTTGTGCCTCGGTGCTGAGAGCAATTGAGATGTGTTAATGGGTTCAGACGAGCCCCTTAAAAATGTGGATGTTTCCCTGAGCCTTCTGGAGGCTTTCACTCATCTGCAAACATTGCTGCTGGTGGGAAAGGAAAGCTTTCCATAGCAAGTTCCAGCACAAACACGTTGTATGGTGGCATCTGGAGTGACCCTCTTCATCCCATGCGTGCTATGGAAGGTCAGGGAGCCCTTGGGATGTTTTCTGAGCATCCCTCCCTGGAGGTTTGACCTCTGGGAGCTGTGGGATGCTCTTTTAGCTGTCACTCTGTGTCTGTGCTGGGCAAGGACGTGGGGGACAGTATTCCTGGACTTTCCTGCTGCAGTAAAGCGATTCCTATGGACTCTGGGCACTGCTTTTAAAGGGTTTGGTGGGAAATAAAGCCTAGACCTGGTTGGCTTCACCCTCTCAGGCTGCTGATGAAGAGGGAGGTATTCAGGCTCTCCTGCCTCTTACCTTCACCCAAGAGCTGGTCCAAGGGGTGGTTTGAGGTGATGCTCAGCGCAGTAGCTGAGAGTCCTGGTGATGGTGGCCCCCAGTGCTGGATGTATCCAGCTGTCTTTCCACTCATTTCGACCTGGGATGTGCTATAAAGCAATACAGCATCATTTCTGCTTGGAGCAGCGTGGTTGGCTTCCCAGCTTAGGAGCTGGCAAAGTACCTCAGCTACAAGTGAATCAATTCACCTTTCTGGTGAATACCCTGCTCAGAATCCCTCAACCAACAGCCAGGACACTGTCGCTTGTTCTATTTTGCATGGTGGTTGTAGGGGAGGAAGAACTAAAGCGCTTACACTGGGATTTCCTCTCCTCTTCCTCCATAGAAGCCACCTTGCAAACTCCCCCTGTGTGAATCGGAGCGTGAAGGCTTTGTGTAGCATCAGCCAGTCCTGCGGTTGATTTTGGTGGAGGCACGTGCTGGGGGGAGGAAGGAGAGATGAAAAGTCAGTGCTACTGATGGGGAGCTGGGGTGTAGCATCACCCACAGCCCTTTGCTAGGCTGTGACATGGTTCTGGGTGCTCCACAGAGGGGTTTTGGGGCTGGCACAGAGGTTTCTGCATGGGGACTTGCTGGTAGCCAAGGGAATGGATGCAGGCTTGCCATTCCTTCGTGGAAATGCTCTTGTGCTTCCCCCACATTGTGCCATCAGTGGAATTAAATGGGTATGAGGGAGTGGAGGTTCATGGGGCCCTGGGACCCCCATCCTGCAGGGGCTGTGCTTTGGGGTGCTGTCCTGAACCCACCTCTCTCCCAGTGGGGGCAGGTGAGGCCTCTGCCGTAATCCATGTGTGGAAACGATGCTCAAATAGAAGGTGGGACTGGGTGGGAATGTAGATCCAGCCATTCCAGAGCCTTTTGTGGATGCTCTATTGGCTGGAAACATCAGGGGGCTGCTTGAGGAGGCAAATATCCGGTGGGAACAGAGGCAGGACTGCTCAGGAGGGGAGACCTTCCATGCTGGTGCCATCATGTCCCTTGTAGTAAGTTTCCAGCCCGTGGTGGTAAAGCCTTAACTAACCTGATTATTATCTTTATATGCCTATAGTTTGCTTCAATGATCCGAAACCAAACAGGTTTTCATTGCAGCTTCGTGGGATCTCTTTGCATTTCTTTGAGCTTCATGAAACATTAATGCTCCTCATGGAGCCGCGGTCTCTGCTCCAGGCAGCTCCTCCATGGAATGCTGCCTGCTTCCTGCCCACTGCGTTCCATCCCCTTCCAAGCCAGCTCCTGCCTGCCTTGTGATGGATTGATCGGCGTGGCGGTCTAATAAGCGATAACAGCACATATGACAAAGCAAACAACCATCTAATGAATTGATTGACATGCCAAGGATTTGACTTGATGCACAACCCCAGTCACAGATAAGGTTAATGAGGGAGAAATTAAAAGGGAGCTCAATGGGTAATGAATACAGCATGTGCCTTGTTGGAACACATGCCAGATCCATCACTCTGCATCAAGTGATGGGAGCAATTCCTAAATCATTTATTGAGCCCCTCACCCTCCTGTCTCCAGAGAAGAAGCGCTTGGACTGCCTTTTGTATTCATTCTATATATATATATATATGTAACTAGATCCATCTATCCGTGCATTGTGAAGATCCATAGCCAGGGAAAATTGCTTTGAATTTTGCAATTTTCAGGTTGGGTTTCTTATTTTTTTCGTGGTAAACTCAATAGCAGAGCAAAAGAAAAAAACCCCAACCCAACAATCCAGAACCTGTCATGCCATTTGAATCATAATAGCTACAAATTCACTCCCCTGAATAAATGGAGAGGCTTATTTATCAAATATATACAAGATGTCTGTCTCGTTGTTAACACACAGAGGTATGAGTAGGCAGAGGAAATCGAGGAAGTTTACATATTCACGGCTATCTCCGGGGATTTTTCCTTTCCTCCTACTTCTTATTCCCTCTCCCCTTCCCCCCATTGCGTCTTCGACTTGCTCTGGTTTTCTCTTTTCCTTCTTAAATGTGTCTGGCTGATAAAACTTGGGCTGTCACAAACGATCAAGAGATGAAGTTGCCAAGGAAGGGGCGAGAGATTTGCACGGAGCTTGCATCTCCCCCTGTCTCACTGCCTACATGGGAGGGTATCTCCTCCGCTAGCCAGGAGGAGTGCTGGGGACTGTCAGTCTGCTTGAGATCCTTATATGCTCCTGGTTCTTGCATGCATTTATTGCTGCTCCAGAAAGCAGGAAGCCGGATTCATTACAAGTGGATCTACGCTGGTTTTCAAAGGTTATCCTCAGGGCCAAATGCAGACAGAGAGAAGAAGCCAAAAAGCATCGCAGCATAGAATGGTTTGGGTTGGAAGGGACCTTAAAGATTATACAGTTCCAGCCCTTGCCATGAGCAGGGACACCTTCCATAGAGCAGTTGCTCCAACCCCTGTGTCCAACCTGGCCTTGAGCACTGCAGGGATGGGGCAG